>CAMOHE010050010.1:111539-145436 GCA_946598075.1 Artocarpus hirsutus | reverse complement strand
GGATGCTTATCCTTATATGCAACATTAAAGAGTAATAATAACTGTAACGGTAACGAGACCATGAATTTACATTAAAAAGGTTTTTTTCTTTCTTCCGATCATTTTGACAAGAGGGAAAAAGAAAAAAAAAATTATTTGATCAAACTCATTCATGATTGCATGAAAAACAGAAAGGGACGTTTCCTACAAGACATGAAAGAGGGAATTCGCCGCATACAAGACTATCCACTGTTTTATGGATATGGTGCTTTTGGATGCTTTTGGTGTGTGGAAGAGAGGTACATGTAATCATGTATAGACACAGAGAAAATAATATTTTTACCAAAAAAATGTAATAATAGGTAATTTCTCTAATGAGAGCCAGAAAATTAAACTTGCAGAAGAAAAGAATTTTTATTGAATCTAGCATACGGTTGGCATATAAGTTCAAACTCTTAACCTTTAATCGTTTACAGTGTGATGCTCTTATATGTTATAGTGTAAAAAAAAATATTACAATATAAAGCCTCATATATTATAATATTTAAGAGTTTGAACTCATTTACTAAACACCCTATTAATAGATTGAAAAAATGAACACTAGAGAGAGTCCGGTAAAAATAAAAGACACATTTTGAAATAGAACAAAAGAGTAAAAAATATACATAAAATGTATGGTAAAGTGAATTATTTTCTTAGCCAATGGCCATGCTCAGTCCCTATTTGGGTTGTCACCTTCGATGCTCTACTCAGAATCAAATTGGGTTCCAGCCCATGCGAGGGGCTCTCTTGAACTTGTGCCATTGTCGTTAGCCTGACTTCATTCCGAGACCTGACAACACATCGACGTCAGGAATGAAAGTACACTTTGTCATTAAAATTACCTAGCTTATTTATTTCTTTTTTTGTTGAAATTGTTTGATCGCTTTAAAGCTTCTCCGAGCAATTCAAATAACGACGATTTATATGTTAATTAGAAAATTGCAACAGAATTGAATATAATCTAATTTGTACTCTTTTTTTATCGGACTATATTTGCCCAAATTTTGATGGCTGTATCAACTTTTGGTATAAAAAAATATTCAAATGATCATGAATAACAATTCTTATAGGGTGATTGATATGATTGTTAGAACCATTGGTTAGAACTGTTCTTACTATAACATGTGAGAGTTTTACATTGTAGCAGCTCTTTTTTTTTATATTGTAGCATGTAAGAACTTTATACTGTTCATAACTAAGATAATGGTTAAAACCATCTCTTGCCAAACAGGTTATTAGATTTGGTATCAAAAAATATTTAAATGATCATGAATAACAATTCTTATAGGGTGTTTGATATGATTGTTAGAACCATTGGTTAGAACTGTTTTTACTATAACATGTGAGAGCTTTACACTATAGCAGCTCTTCTTTTTTTTATGTTGTAGCATGTAAGAACTTTATATTGTTCATAACTAAGATAATGGTTAAAACCGTCTCTTACCAAATAGGTTATTAGATCTATTTAGGCTTAAATTTACTTTCATTGAGAGTACCTTTAAAATTTTCATTTTTACTTATTTTTCTACTAGACCATATTTACCTCAATTTTGAGGGCTATAATTTAAATTGTAGTGCTCAACATTAGATATGAGTTTCGAAATGCACATTATTACGATTTTTTGGCAATCAATGTTAGAAGAATTAAAGTGTGTCTAGTAAAATTGTTCCAACTTTATAGTTAGATATAGTATAAAACTCTCACAATATAACTAAAATAATGGTACTTCCATTGGGAGTACCTTTAAAATTTTTATTTACACTGTTCATAACTAAGATAATGATTAGAACTATCTCTTGTCAAACAGGTTATTAGATCTATTTAGGCTTAAATTTAAATCATGGAACTTCCACTAAAAGTACCTTTAAAATTTTAATTTTTACTTATTTTGTTACTAGACCATATTTACCTCAATTCTGAGGGCTATAATTTAAATTGTAGTGCTCAACATTAGATATGAGTTCCGAAATGCACATTATTACGATTTTTTGGCAATCAATGTTAGAAGACTTAGAGTGTGTCTCATAAAATTGTTTCAAACTGTGTTTGATTTTAACTTTTATAAGTTCCCACAACGTTTATTGTTTTATTTATTTTTATCTCTTTGCAAAATTTCCTTCAAAGTTGTTTGAAAAGGAAGCGACGCATGTCGTATGGAATAAAGAAAAAACTTTATAAAAACTAAAACCACCGTCGGTGCGCTTTCCTCCAAGAGAGCTCGAGAAGAAATTATCGGGAAAGAAAAGTTAGCTCGCGATATTTTGGGATTTCCGCTTTTTCCGGCGGAGCAATGAAAGAGGGACACCTGGGCATTTTGTCTGTGACTAGCAGATCGCAGTTGACGTGTCACACAATGGAGTGAGGACCACAAGATAAGTCGGCGTCTGCCTGAATGTCTTGGTGCGACAAAGTCCGAATACAGACAAAACAAAACTTTGGGTTTTGGGATTCCCAAAATGCCCTCCGTATTTCCTCACACTTACATTGGCTTCTCGATGTATGAATTGTGCCATGTCGTTGTCAACATAAGCGTAATTCAAACATTTCAGCCAGGAAAAGGATATTGTAAGATTAATTTACATCAATATCCTTTTCTCCCCGAATTTCAAACCTTTTTTTCTTCCAACAGAAATTCACCACAAGTAATATATCTCTACATATAGGTTAAGAAACGAAAAAAAAAATAAAATTAGTAGACATTGTTCTATGGATTCCAGCTAGAAGCCTTAGAAACGTTTGGAGGATTAAACCTTCAAAAGTTATATAATGCGAGATTAAAAATAAAATTGGTGTCAGTCTAATTGGTATTTTTTCTTTCTTTCTTTCATGTTTGTTATTTTCTTTTAACATTTACCGAAAAAAATAGTAATATAGAGTGCGTTTGAGAATTTAAGGTTCGAACCAAGAGTTTAAACTTAAAATACCATTACAATTTAAATTTTATAAAAGAAAACACTGTAATAAAATTATTTGAATCAAAACTTTTTTGTTCAAACTAATATTCCCAAATGGAACGCCTTACATACATGATGTGAAATAATGACTAGTACACAAGGGATACTTACAGACTCCATGGTTTAAAGGTCACCTAATGTTGGAAGATGTTTAAGATACTCATTGCTGTTGTTCATTTAGCGGGGTTGATGTCTAAAGAGCTTGTGGCTTGTTTAAACTTATGCTGCCTAAAACACAAATGGTGTCTAAATAAACATCATTTGGATACGGCTAAACCCTTAAAATGTAGTAATAAGATGGTTTCATTCTCTTTTAATAAAGTTTAAATTTAAGTCAATTCAAAAACCACATTCTACATGTAAGATATGGATCACATACTTCAACCTTCTTCTAGTATATAATTTGACATAAAATGTGGATCACATACATCAACCAACTTATAGTATAGAATGTGGATCACATATTTCAACCTAGTCCCATTTTAAAAATCTTCAACCTTGTAATGGAACGGGACATGAGGTTGATTATTTCCCCATTTCAACTTTAGAGGCTCCAGCGCAACTAATGCTTTAGGCAGCTAGAAAAACAAGACGAAGAGAGAGAATAAAGGCAAAATAGGAAACAAATTGCAAGATGAAAGTGAAATATCAAAAGGATGAGAGCCGAAAGTCACCCCCCATATGGATAACAATACGTAAGATTGAGGTCAGAATGCAATTTGAGATTAGGGTTGACTTTTGTTGGAGGATAGTTAGGTCCGTTCACATGCAAAAAATCTCTTAAAAAGGCTCTCTAAGGTCATTGAATGTTAATTGTGTCACAATGTCATTTCACGAGCTTTGTCTCCTTCTCTCTTTTTTCTAGAAGCTGATCGTGAAATCACCTTTTCAATTCAATACATTGACTCCTTTATTGCACCACACTGAACGGGTTCCACTTTGACGTAATGGGTTTCTTTCTGAATTAATTGCGCCTTTTTGCTTCGTGAAAATAGGTTCTAAAAGTGAAGTCCTTCATGACCGGTGGTTGGAGTACATTGTTATGTCTCTCTCTCTCTCGCCCTCTCTCTCTCTTCTAAAATTCCATTGGCCAAGATATGGGTCCGTGTTAGGTGTTCCTCCTTGGCTTTGTGGGATAAAAATGGGCTAGCTTCACACCTGTTGTCGTTTCTCATGCACCATTGTTATTTTTTGTTTTCTAATAAGAAGGGTTTTTGGTACATTTAGCCTTTAAATTTTTTGTTTTCTTCACAATGTGATCTTACAAACTCTTTTCTTTTTTTTTTTTTTAACAATTGAGTTTCTAAACTTAATAAAGTGTAGCAATTAGGTTCTAATCACAAACTTTCGTCAAAATTAAGACAAAAATGATTATGTGAGATGTATTTAGAAGACATATATACATATTCTGCTTTTAAAAGAGTCAAATTGTTCAATTTTATGCCAAAAAAAAGAAGAAAAAAGAAATCATTTCAATGTTAATGATTTTTAAACAATTTTGTTGTCTTTTATATATATATATTAGTTATTATAGTGCTTAAAATTACACCACTTCCTTTCTAAATGAGTCATGTGTGTTTCATATGATCGTAATCCATTTTAATTTTGAGAAATATTGTAGTTATAGACTTAATTGCTTTGTCAATAGTCACGAAAAAAAATTAATGGACTATATTGCAAAAAAAGAGCTAAATAAATAAAGTTTAGGGGTAAATATGCTGAAAACCCTTCAAAAAAAAAAAAAAAAAGCCAAGGAAAAGTAGAAAAAGTGCATTCCATTTTTAGTAATAAATGGATGTAATAAATTAAGAAGTGTCCCCTCAAAAAAAATTAAGAAGTGATTTTCATATTTTATAATTTAATTTATGTATATATATAGATAGATATACATATTTTCCTCTTTTCTGTCTCTCAGTGGGCAATAATATGTATAATAATGTCATGTCTAGGTCTCTTTATGATTATTGATAATTCAGAAAGTTTTGTCTCCAACAAAATTGGTTAAATATTAATTACAAATGTATAAGTTATTGTCAGGATGGCAATCCGGCTGATATACTAGCTCGAAACTGATCTTTAGTAATTCGAGAATGATATATATATATATATATATATATATATGTTGAAAAAAGGAGATAGAATTAGAGTATACAACTCTAATTTATCATTCAAGAAGAGGAAATTTATTCAATAATGATAAAAACAAATTACTTGAATTAAACTCACAAAATACAAAAGATTACACACTCACTCTTTTCTTGTTATTTCTCTTGGATGCTTGCTGCAGAGTGAGCTGAATGCTCAGCTATTTATAGGCCTAAGCAATGACCTTTATTTCATCAAGAATAAACATAGGCTATAGAATAAAATAAATTAAATAAATTACAACAATTTCTTTTGTTAATGACTAACATCTAAACAACTTAACTTGATCAAAATTCTCCACTCATCTATAGCTAATTTTGGCCATTTTATGATTGAGATTACTAACAAACATGTGAGGTTGATTGGCCACTAATAGCTGGGGTTAAATTTTAACACTCCCCTTCAACATCAGCTTCAAGTCTTTGAATCTCATTCAGTTGATGACAAAATTTTTCAAACTTGCTGGTACTCAAACCTTTTGTTAACAAATCTGCGACTTGATCAGCCATCTTGATTTGCCTTATCTCAATTTCTTCTTGTAGAATTTTTTCTTTGATAAAATGATGATGCACTTCAACATGTTTAGTTCTTACATGAAAAACTGGCTTTTTTGCCAAGCGAAATGCCGACTGATTATCACAGAACAGTTGAACTACATAGTCAACTATTTGATGTAGATCTTTCAACAATTGAATTAGCCATGTACTCTCTTGAGCTGCCATTATTGCTATTCAATACTCTGCTTTCGTGGTCGACAAAGATATAGTCAATTGTCTTTTGCTACACTAAGAAATTGTTTTTGAGCCAAGCTTAAAGACATATCCAATGGTTGATAGACAAGTGTCGTGATCTCCTGCGTAGTCAACATCGCAATAACCAACTATCTTGTAGTCTTCACCTTTTTTGTACAAAAGATCATAGTCTATTATACCTTTGACATATCTCATAATTCATTGTCGCATCTTCCAAATCTTTTCCTTTATGTGCACATGTCTTAGCATTTGGTTCTATCGGTGTCAAGATCAACTTGCATTCAAGCATCCCAAACTTCTTCAATAAATCGTTGGCATATTTCTACTAATAGATAAATATTCCTTCACGTGTACAATCAACCTTTAAGCCAAAAAAGTGCTTAAGCTGACCAAGCTTTTTCATTTGAAAGCACACAGATAAGTTCTCCCTTGTTCGATGACTCTTTCTTTCATCGTCTCTAGTGATAATCAAATCATCTACGTAAATCAACACCACTACCAACTTTCCTTATCTAGCTTAGCTAAAATCTGCATGTGCCAATAGAATATCCACTTTGTGTAAGAAACTCAGCGATTTTACCATACCATGCTCTAAGCAATTGCTTTAAACCATAAAGTGCCTTTTTCAATTTTCACACATACTCAGGATAAGATCTATCCTCAAATCTCCTAGGTTGAATCATGTAGATCTCTCGATCCAACTCTCCATGTAAAAGGGCATTCTTCATATCCATATCCATCTGCTAGAGTTTCCAGTTTTTACTGGTTGTAAGTGCAAGAAGGACGCGCATGGTATTGTTTTTGTCATTAGACTAAACATCTCATTATAGTCTAGTCCATATTGTTGATAGAACCCTCGAGTTATAAGTCAAGCTTTGTATTTCTCAATTGATCCATTTGGGCTGGTCTTGATCTTGCATACCCAGTTACAGGAGATAGGCTTAACATCTTTAGGCTTTAACATTAGATCTTAAGTTTGATTTTAGTCCAACGTGATGATTTCTTCTTTCATAGTTTTTACCCATTTAGAGCTATGAGACGCTTATTCATAAGTCTCTGGCTCTTTAAGATTTTCTTCCTCTGCTACGGCTGTATTGGCATATCTAGGATTTGTCCTTCTCACTCTGGTTGACCTTGTAAGCTGTGTTTGTAGTATTTTTGTACCCTTATGACTGGGTTCAACCTCTTATGTTGGTCTTTGGCATACACAGGTCTACCAAGACCTTGCTGCTACCATGCGACCGTTATCATTCTTATCTTTAGGGTCCTCAAGTGCTTCTAGACATGGTCTTACTTTAACAATATGCTCCCCTATCTTCTCTTGAAGTTGATTTTCTATTTCTTTAGAATCCTATAACTCCTCTTTCTATAGAGACCACCATGAAGATGCTTTATCAAACACCACATTTCGTGACGTGTAACACTTTCTACTTATAACGTCGCAACACTTCCACCCTTTCCTCTGGTTTTTGTATCCCATAAAGATACACCGTATTGTCTTTTTGTCAAATATGCTACGTAAATGACTAGGCACGAACACGTAGCAGACACAAGCAAAAACTCGAAAGTGACTAACTGCAAGTTTAATACCTCACAGTTTTTTAAATGGTGAAGTAAATCCAAGTCTTGGTTGAGGAAGCCTATTGATGACGTAAGTTGCTGTCTTTATACACTCAGCCTAAAATCTTCCAAGTACTTGCTTAACATGAAGCATGCTTTGATATATCCTCACAAAATGCTGATTCTTTCTCTCTAGTACTCTATTTTGTTACAGCGTGTTTGCACACGTGAACTGATGTCGTATTTGACATTCTCATAGATATTCTTCAACCTCACCTGAAGTGTACTTTCCATCATTGTCTGTGCATAAGAACCAGATTTCTCTACCAACTTCTCCTTTAACTGTTTCTTTAAATTCTTTAAATTTTGTAGATGTTTTGGATTTTTCTTTCATAAAGAAAATCCACACATATCTTGAAAAGTCATCAACAAACCTAAACATATATCTCATTCCACTAATTGATGGATGCTTGACGCAGCCAAAGTCATTCGGTGAACTAACTCCAAAGGAACCTTTGCTCTGAACTTTGATTCTTCATATAGCAATTGATGCAACTTACCGTATTGACATCCTGCACAGATAGTGTCAGTTCTAACTTCAAGTTGAAGAACCTTAAGCATTGACTTCTACATCATCGCTTTCACCTTGAGGTAGCCAACAAGTCCTAACCTTGTATGCCAAAGATCCACCGTCTCATTTTTTTGAGTCTTATCTATATAAGCAGACTCTGCTAGCATTACATAAACAGACTCTAATCTTCATCCTTCCATTGTCGATGTGCCAGAGATCTTGATGTCTTGAAACACATTTATATTATGTAGGCCGAACATAACATGGTGGCCAGATGACGTTGATTGTGCCAATGATAATAAGTTTTTCTTCATGCCTGGTACATGATAGACATCGTCAAGTGATAATTTGTTAAGACTATATCGAGGTATAACAATGCCTTACTGATATGAGTGATTGACAACCTTGAATTACTGGTTGTTATCACCACATGGCTTCTGTTATACTTTGTCAAATTCTACAACTTGTCTCTATCACTAGTCATATGATTCGAACACCTATAGTCAACGATCCAATCCTTCTCATAGTTAATCCGTCGAGTGGTAGTCACTATGAGCACAACCTCTTCTCTAATAGCAAATGACGCTTTGGCATCCCATTCATTGTCACTCTGACTCTTTGTCTTGGAAGTCACTACATTATTTTCAGTAGAATTTTTCTTAGACCAACAATTTTTAGCCATGTGGCCTTTCTTGCCACAATTGTAGCAATTGCCATCAAACTTCTTCCTTGGTTTGGATTGACTACCTTTGTCGTCGTGCTTCTGATCTCCCCTTGACTATAAACTAATTTGATGACATCCCAATCTGTCATCATTCCTTCTTGATCCTTTCCCAATATTCTGTTTGGGTTTGTCCTTTGCCATTACCACTAAAGAGCGCTTCTTCCTCACTTTTCGATGAGACTTCACCCATCTGCTTCGCCAATGCTTCTTGTCCAACAAGCAAGTCTAGATCAAGCTCTAAAATTTCACGGCATAATGACTTTACTTTTGTAAAGTATTGATTGATTGTCAGATCTCCCTACTTTATGGATAACAACTCGTTCTCCAAGAGTTGTAGTCTTGTATCATTTTTCCATGAAAAGAGTGCATGACGAAAGTGTCCCACGCTTCCTTCGATGTTCTGGCATCTCAAATGTGTTCCAACATTTCTTCTTCAATTATGGTCTTTAAAGCAAACATCGCTTTGCCTGCCTTAAACTTCCATTTACGTAAGGTACTGTTAGTGTCTTTTGTCGCCAATTGTGTAACTTCACTACCACCAACAACCTCCTAAAGTTCTTGTTCTTGCATGTATGATATCATATATGTCACCCATGTGTTGTAGTTTTGGCTATTGAGTTTCTTGATTCCTCCAATTACTTGAAGATCACCCATCATGATAGGAAGACTTCAATATTAATGAACAAGTTTTGTTCTAGACCAAAAACTTCTAGAGTTCTAGACTACTCGCGATACAAAGAAACTCACTAGGTAAGAAATAACTCTCAAGACAACTTTTTGATGTAGAAAATCAGTCAAAGCTGTATCCACAATACATACTTAGAATTTCTAAAAGAGTTCACAACCTAGCTCTGATACCATTTGTTGAAAAAATGAGACAGAATTAGGGTATACAACTTTAATTTATCACTCAAGAAGAAGAAACTCATTCAATAATGATAAAAACAAATTACTTATATTAAACTCACAAAACCCAAAAGCTTATACACTCACTCTTTTCTTTCTACCTCTCTTGGATGCTTGCTGTGAAGAAATAAGCTAAATGATCAGCTATTTATCAGCCTAAGCAATGGCCTTTATTTCATGAAAAATAAACATAGGCCACACAATAAAATAAACTAAATCAATTACAACCATTTTTTTAGCTAATGACTAAGATGTAGACAACCTAACTTGATCAAACTTCTCCACTCACCTATACCTAATTTTGGTCATTTTATAATCGAGATTACTAACAAACATGTAGGGTTGATTGGCCACTAATAGCTAGGGTGATTTTTAATATATATATATATATATATATTTATTGTCCATATGTTAACATTATTATTGATCATATATAGCAAGAAGTGCCTAATATACACACACATACACATATATATTAATACATATATGATATACAGTACTACACGAACACCATATGGTGTCGAAGTATCTTGATGAGCTTTCTTGAAGTATAAAGCTAGCTAATTATCACGGTAGATTTTGTGTCCTCCTACTTCTACGTTAATTATTTACAGAGTTATATATATATATATATATATATATATATATATTACACACTCATGTTTATGATACGAAAGTCGTCTTCTTGGTAAATTAATTATACAATTATCCCATGGGCTGGTGTCTAAATTCTTATGATTATTACAATTGGTGCTTTAGCTTCTTATACCTGCGCATTCGTAGGAAAAATGAATAAATTAATCGCGGCATGACATTTTAAAAGTCTTCGTGAAAATTGTTTATCGCCAAGTTATATCATATGTGAACTAACTTGGAAAAAAAAAGAGAAATAGTAAGAAATGTCAATTTTTTAAAACTAATTCTAGTAAATGAGAAGTTTTGAAAATATTTATCATAAATATCAAATTTATGATGTAAATAATTTTTCTATTTTTTTGTTTATAGTGTAAATAATTCTTATTTGTACAATAAATAAATTTATGTTACAAATAATGTATTTACCTCCTTGTTTACAATGCAAATATTTCTTACTTACACGGTAAATAAGTTGTTTATATTGTAAATCTGACACTTACAATAAATATTTTCAAAATATAATATTTACTTCAAAAAATTTCAAAAATTTGATATTTTCTCATTCTATAAAAAAAAAAAAAAAAGATATTTGTTAAAGAATATCCTTAGAATACATAGTAAGCCTCTTTTTTTTTTTTTTTTTAGTGTGGGTTTAATTTGGAGGAGAAGATAGGAAGTGGAGCTACTTAATTTATAATAATAATAATAATAATAATAATAATAAATTATAGCAGTGGTACAGTTGGTAGATTTTTTTTTTTTTTTTTTTACTTAAAACTTTCTAATATATCTATACCAACAAAATTGATATGTGTTTCTCAAGTTCCATGGAACTCGGAAAAACCATCCTAGGTTTGTTGACGTATATTTTGATCACATTCAATGGGGCTTATGTGGCATGTCAGTTAATGCATCGACATGTATATATATACACACACATATGTAAATATATATTATTTATGTATAAATATATTGTGTATGTGTGTGTGATTTATTTGCATGCAAGACTTTATGCTACTTGTAGTTTCCAAAGTTCATAATTCGTTTCCTACCACATATTTACTTCACATTAATAAAGTTTCTCCTTTTAATTCCTTCTATTCTATAGCATTACTCCCACAAACTTCACAAGTATTTAGGAAAAATCTTGGAGGAAAAAAGAGAGAGCATTTACATGAAGCTCAAGTGCATGGGTTATTGGTTAGGTCTTCTTTGTTTAGTTGACTTAGTGCCCATTTGGTACAGCTTCTGCTTGTGTTTTAGTCAGTAGAAGAAGAGAAATAAAAGCTGTAGCTTTTAGGTAAGCGTTTGAAACCATATTTTAAAAGAGCTTTAATGGGTCAAAATGGTTTCAATTATTTTAAAAGTTACAAAAATGTTATATTTAAGCTTAATGTATTATTGATACTTCGGTACACATTTCAAGTCTATTTCAGAAGTATTTTTTTGAGAAGTTATATTTTATGGCTTTGATAGGAAGCACTTCTGGAGAGCAAAAGCTCTTCTGACAGTTCATCTAAATACTTTCAGAAATAACTTTTGGACTCAAAAAGCTTAAAGTAACTTTTAACAAGCCCTTCCAAACAGGCCCTTAAAGCCCTAAGTAGTGGATTTTATGTAGTTCTGAATTGAATGATTTAAAGAAAACGGCCATGGCAAAATCTCGGTTTAGAAAGATATCACTCTTGTGAAAAGATATTTATATGTTCACACTAATGTCAAACAACTTTAACTCTTTTTTTGGGAAAAATAAATTGTTATTTAACAGCTTATATGTAATTTGGTGAGTAAGTAAAGGAGGATTCTATTGTCTTGTTACTTAGCAGTTTATAATTTGTTGAATAAAATCAATGATGAAAAAAGTAATTTAACAGTAGAGATTCTTCAAATCTTAATTAAGTTCTGTTTAAAATCATATTTTTAATATTAAGATATGAATCTTATGTGACATGTCGAGATACAATGTTGAATACGCTCAAAAAATTCTATTTATAAGATGTTTGGGAGTGTGATAGAGTGTTTGAGAACATAGTCGAAACTACAGGTTAAAACTAAAATATTATAGTATGTTAGAGCTTTACATTGTAGCAAATTTTGGTTTACACTATAGCTGTAGCAATTAGAACTAATAAGTTTTGACTAGGTTAACAAACGAAGGCTAATTAGTTCAAATCAATGATTTAAATCAATTTTAATTAAAAACACTGTATCATATGAAAGTTTTACATTATATTTCACTTTTTCTTAACATTACAATATATAAAAGCTTAATTTACAATGTAACAATAAAAAATTTTGGTTAAAACTAAAAATACTAAACACCCACTGATTCACTAGAAGCGCTAACATGTTATCATTTATTCCCCAAGATTTCATTAGCAAAAAAAAAAAAATTATGAAAAAATGAAATTGAAGAAGAGATGAAAGGAAAATTTCTTTCCATGCACGAGATGAAACGAGAAGTAGAAGGAGAAGAAGAAGATCAGAGATCTGTTGGTAAAGGAGACGCGTGGCCCGTTTTGTTGTTGTGGACTTTAAATACAAAAAGCTGACTGTCGACATTAAATCAAAAAAGTAGCTTTTTGAGCTCAAGCTATACAGGGTGTGTGAGAGAGAGAGAGAGAGAGTACGGACATCACAAAGGGGCCACACGGACGGAGATAAAACCCAAAAATCTTCAGACCCATTCACGGTTCTTTCAGCTCTCCTATATTATAGATGGCGTTACCCAAATTACAACCACAGCCTTTTTCATCAGGTATTTGTTCCTGATTTAACGATGGCAGTTTGGTCATTTTACACCCCTATGTGAAATCACCCATTTGGACCAAACCAACAAGTTAGAACCTTTTTTTGGTATCATATTGAAACGGTTAAAAAAGTTCATGAGACGTACAATGCACTGTCTCTATAAATATAAACAGCAGGAGATACCAAACTCAGCATCAAACCATAGTAAATCAAAAATCTCTCTCTCAAACTAAGAAAAAAGATTTCATCTTTTCTCTCTCTCACAGAACCCCTCAAAGCTTTTCTTCTAATTCTTCCATAATTCTCCTCTTTCTTCAAGTTCCAATCAGGAAAAAAGGGGTCAATTTTTTTTAAGTGCCCTGTTCCTGAACTTTTTTGCCTTTGTTCTTTTTCTCTGTTTTCTCAAATTCTTACAAGAAAAACTGGCCATGGCCATGGAAAGAATCCAAGAAACCCACTTTCCTTTACAATTCAGTGAAGGTCTTGATATCAGATCTTCGCTTTCGAATCTCATTCTAACAGGAGGAACAACCAACACCTTGGACTCAATTTTCTCCCATTGTGTTCCTTCATGTTCAACAACCAACAACAACAACAATAATAACAATCCTGTTTTAGAGCCATTAGGCTCGTCAGTTTATCTCCGGCAAAGAGATCTTCTCCAAAAGTTCGGTTCTGAGAACCAGACAACCTACGACTTCTCTCGGTTTTCCATGACAAACCCAGTCCAGGATTCTGTTTCTGTCACTGTCTCCACAACAGCCACAAGAGGTTTGGCTTTTTCAGCCTCTGCTCCGACCAGGAAGAAGCTCTACAGGGGAGTGAGACAGAGGCATTGGGGGAAATGGGTTGCTGAGATTAGGCTTCCTCAGAACAGAATGAGAGTCTGGCTTGGAACATATGACACTGCGGAGGCTGCGGCTTATGCGTACGACAGAGCGGCCTATAAGCTCCGAGGGGAGTATGCCCGCTTGAATTTTCCAAATTTGAAAGATCCAAGTGTCTTGGGTTTCAGGGATTGGACCAAGTTGAATGCTCTCAAGACCTCGGTGGATGCGAAGATTCAGGCAATTTGCCAAAAGGTTAAGAGGAACAAGGCCAAGAAGAATGCCAAGAAGAGTGAAGCTGTTGGAGATGGCAAAGGCAGTGATGGTTCTAAGGCTGCGAATGCTGTAAATTCATCATCATTGCCGTCGTCATTATCATACTCTCCCCTGGCTTTGGGACCGGAGATTGTGTCGCCAACAGTTTCTGAAGACGGGTTTTGGAGGTCTGAGAATTCTCCGTCCTCTGTTTCCAATGAGTGTCTCGTGGCTGCCATTGCAGAGGACTCTGGATTCGAAGGATGTTTACTCGCTCGGATTCCATCTTTTGATCCCGAATTGATTTGGGAGGTTCTTGCTAATTAAGAACAGAAATGAGAGCAAATTCTTCCAAAAAAAAAAAAAAAATCAGTGAAATTTATGCCCTGCTTTTTGTTTCTTTTGTTGGCCTGCTGTTGGGTGTTGTCTCTGTTCTTGTTAGTTTAGAGCTGTATTAAGTGTAAAGGGTAGGCTTTTGAGATATTGGGGTTAATTATGTTTTGGAGTTTCTAAGTAGGGATTAGTTGTAATGTTAATTTGTGCCTCTGCTTTTATATGAAGGCATTATGAATATGTTCTTGATGGCAATTGCTAATCATATGAAAAAAGTCTGAGGCCTTTAGGTATTAATAATTGTTCTATTGTGCTTGAGCAATTTTAATAAATTTTAGAGATGTTTCTCCACTTCTTTGACATATGCACAAGAAAGAAAAGAAAAGCCAAGACCTAGACCTAGACTTGACAGAATGATCTAAGATAAAAAAATAAAATAAAAAAAACCTCATCACAAAAAAGACCATATGCAGCATGCGTTAAAGCCTTGTTCTCCAAGATGAGAACCTGTGCTTCTATGCCCATATGACAAAAAAAATGAGTGAAAGTGATGCCACGTCAGAAGAGTTTGTTGAAAAAGACTACATTATAAAGGAATTCCGTGCGATGTTTATCCTTTTTGCATTAATTTGTTTTGTTCTAAGATAATATAGACAAAAAAGTTTAACAAGAAAAGATCAGAACCAGTATGAAGTTTACTACAAAAGAAACTCTATCAAAAGCTGATTAATGTCAAAGCTTGAACTGTAATAACCACTAAACCAAGAACAATCCTATTTAACCCATAAGATTATAACCTCATTACTAACAAAACAGTAAAATCAAGTCTAAAAAGCACACTATTTACTAGAGTGAGGCATACAGTTTTTGTGAGCAATAGAGTTTTAACCCCTCAAGGACAAAAAGGATTTTTCCTAAACCTGCCAAGTCTCAAGTAAAATCAATCTGATGACATATTAGTTGCTCTAAAGTACAATCAAATACCAGAGGCAAACATTCATTTCACAAACATTAGTTAACCAGAATATTAATAGTAGGTCAGACTGCTTGAATGTCTAAATATGTCCTGCACTTTTGCTTTTTTTTTTTAAAAGCTGGGGTTGGGGATACACAAACATCAGTAGCTGCAGAATATGTTTCTTCACATGGAATTACACTGAAAGGGCCTTCAGGGCTTTAAGAACCAGAGTGTGTCATAATAAAATAGAGGAAAATGCTACCAATTGATCGAGTTTTTCGACTGCTGAAGTTTTGTGTTGTAGGAACTTTCAATCTCCTCCTGCAACATTTAGGGAGAAAAAATTGCTTAACCGTTTATCTCTATGAAATTCTAGCTAACATAGCGTTTTCTTCTTGAAAAATATCTGGTTCAAAAGTAACATAGAAAAACGACCTTGTTGTTCTTAGCAAGGAATTAAATAGAAGGGAGTTATCCCTTTAAAGAATCAGAAAATTTTTATCACAAGCTTCTTGAACTGTTCATGCAATTCTTCAATAACCTAGCTAAATTAAAAGGACAAGCATAAAGATAGGATGTTATATACCTTGCAAGATTTTAGTAGCGGCTGCAAGAATGATGTTCTGAAGAATCTGATTGATTTACCAAGGGGGGTTTGGTCCCAATCTGAAATGTAGGTAAAAAAGGGGGGTATTTAGCACGTCTTTACTGGCAGAAGAAAAGCACGTCTCAAATGCAATTGTCCAAGCTCTGCATAAACCTACCATTATCCAGCTCTGATTTCACCCCTCCTGTGTTAAGCTCTTGCAAAAGCTGAAAATTTAACACAAATTTCATGAAGTTTGTTTCATAAAACTTGAAACTTAAAATTCTTATTTCACAAAAGGGATAGCAATTCTTGGTAAACCATTTGTTTGGAAAAAGAAAAAAGGCCCTAGTGGATTTTTTTTCGCCTACACAATTAATAGAACACAAGAACTACTGACAATTAAACACTTCGATACTGTACCAGAATCTTCTTTTTTTTTCTCATTCAAGGAAAAAAGAGTTATCTACATTAATTAAGATCTTAACAGATTAAAAATGCTAATAGTGAAGAAAGTATTGGTCGACTACATGATTACCTTGGAAAGGGTCGGCACCGTAGTAGGATCAAACTCCTCACATTGATCTGGATCAATTGGAACACAAACACGACCTAGAACAGAAAAGACACACAATAAAGCAACCTTTAGAGGATCGAGATACCTACAGTAACAATTGTTGGAAAAAAAAGGCCCATATGTAAAGAGTGGAAGATGATAGGCCAAATTGAGAGTTTGTTAAGCAGATGGCACTTGCCTGTTTTTGGATGTACACAGAAAGGTGCCTTTAACAAGTGATTCATGTGTTTTGAAACCTAAGACAAAGGAATAGAACCCGGTCAGGGGAAATATATATACTTCCTAGAATAGATGATTTCACTGCCATAAAGAATATCAAATTCAGTATGTATGTGTGTAAATATATACATACATATATATATTTGATATAATGCTAGCTATTCTCAAGATTTGAACCTGGAATCTCTCCTCTAACCCACCTCACCCTTACCGACTGGGCTAGTACCAATTGGCCTATATCTATATTCTTTACACTACAAAATTCTGTTAAAGGGCTAAAATAAAATGGGACTTCTGAAATTACCTCCATATCAAGGCGAGGGTAGGTATAAGAAAAAACAATCTCTTCAATGCACTTACGCAGCCCTTGTCCCTACGACAATATAATGGTGTAACACAAAATAAGGTTCCTCCAAAAATGAAAGGACAGCTATCGAATATGAGAAGAGGAAATTCAAGCTCTATTAACATGCAGGAATTTAATGCATGAACTCATAAGCATCTGATCTAGTTAGCACACAATGGGAAAGGGCATTAGCACAAGTATACTAATGGCACTATACTACAAACATAAATAGTGCTAAAAATGTCAGGAATATAACACTTAAAAAAATTTCCATTTATATGACATCATACGCAGCGTTGCAATGCATCAATACACATCATAAAGCACCAGTATCATCGACAGCCCACAACATCTACATTCTATTAGAACAAAAATACCAATCATCAACTGACCTAAACTCCCTTATTAACATCATAGGGCAGCAAATGCATGGACATTCCAAACTATCTATATGTTGAAAAAATAAACCTACTGAATTCTTCAGGAATTCTAAATTAAATTCCCCTAACTCCATATAATTTTCTCTAATATTTTATGCTAGATGTGCCGTAGAGGTTTAACCATCAGCCACAAAAGTATCCATTTCCGAGACATTGACTGTTCCATGCTTCTGTTTCATACCTTCAGCTTTCCTGATTGCAGCAAATTTTTCAGCTGCTCCCATCGAATAACGTTAATGTCATCTTTTGAGGTAGAGCGCCTATTCTCCTGCCACTTCCCACGAAGCTCCGATGTAACAGCTGCAAATGTGACATGTGAATCGCACTCTGACAACATATTGCAAGGAAAATAAGAGTCAAAACTTAACAGCTAATTGCATACATTCATCGTGAATCAAATCTAAGATCTTTTCGTATCTCTCCTCGGTTGAAAATAAATTTTGACTTGAAAGCAGTCTCATCTCAAAGAAGTTCCTCAGAACTTCAGTGTATGATCTCCTGAGGGAATAAACCAATATTAGAGGAGGAAACAAACAAAGAGTTGTCTCACAAAAGAAATGATATACACTAATACTTACGCAAGGAATGGATGAAGAACCTGTCCAGTTAACGATACTTTTTTATGACTATTCTCATTTCCCTGAAAAGAGAAATACAGATCAGCAAGTTCCACCAAAATTTTCACTTGGCAAAATCTGTTAATCTCCACATGTATTTCAAACAAATATTACCTTGTAAACGCGAAAATAGTCAACAATAGCTGCCCTCTGTTCATTGGTCAACCTATAGGAAAGACAACAGGACATTTTCAATCCTTGCTTATAATAATACAGACAAGAATCCAAAGGAAAATGAAAATGCAGCTCTCTAATTAGCACACTACCTTCTTGCCTTCGTATCACAAACCCAGCAATGAACACCACGTCTCCCGCTATACACCCACAGAATGTGCTTGAAACCAAAATCATCTGCAACAAAAGAGTTAAAACAGTGTAAAAGTAGTGTTTGTAGCCTTATGCACCTGGTAAACCAACAGTAATAACTACAGGTTCTGACCTCTGAGGGAAGTATCAATAACTTTGATAGCTATTGTCATTAGAGGCCAGCATTCCAAGCAAACATCAGCCCCTGAGCAGCAGTATCTAACATCATCGTAATCTGATATATCCTGCATGGAGAATAATGGAAACTTATGATTAGTGGAGATGGGGAAAAAAAAGAAATTTAGTTTGCAAACATTTACAAATTCAAGAGTTAATGAGCTTACTATATCAAAAATTAGCTCCCTTTCCACAGGTGTGAAAACATTATCACCAGTTTGTGCATATGCACGTCTCTTTGCAGGCTGCAACATATATAAGATCAAACACATAATCTTTGAGAAAAAGAAAAAGCTAAGAGGTTATGCAGAAGAAGGGATGGAGGGGAATTTGAACGCATGAGAAACCACGGATGGAAAACCCAACTAAATCCATGAAAAATTCCGTATTTTCATACAGCAGAGGTCAAAATGCTAGATTGTTTTGGACTCATTTGCTACATAAAAATTCATGTCATAAGAGTATCAAACCTAGATATTATAGTACATATTAGGACCTAACTTGCCATTGCAAAATAACCTAAGCTGGTGATCACATTATGCTTTTGCTTACACCGAAAGAGCATACAATTTAGGCTTACCAGATGAGTAACATCCAAAGTATGGAATTCAATTAACAGTGGCAATTTTGGTCATGCATTTACTGTTGAAAAACCGAAAATCAACTCCATTAAAAAATTGAAAAACTTACATCGACGCTGTAAACAGGCCCGATATCTATTTTAACCGGACACTTTTCTCTTATGGAGTTCTCGAGCTCGGAGACGCTGTAGAAAGACTGGAACCGCAAATAAATATCATTCTCCAGAGTGAAAGAGAACTCCCTTCGACCAAAATAGGACTGATCGCACCCAGGATGCTTCCCATCTACAAATATTAGAAACCCAAAAAATTTAAAATTTAAAAAACAAAAACTAAAAATAAAAATTCTTGTGGGTGTCAAGAAACATGTTATCAACAACACAGAAGGAATCAAAATCGAAAGCTCACCATTTCCGTACGACATCCATTTATGTATATCAGCGTGTGGAAATAGCTTCCCTGCACCACAAAATAAAATATATAAAAAAAATCCTAGATTGCAAGGGATAATTAATAGAACTAGCTAAAATTTGGGGAAAAAAATCTAATCCCAAAGAGAACTGAAATCGATTGCTTACCGTAATAAACTTTGAGATAATTAGCATTAAATCCCTCCGGAATCGCATTCGAATTCGCTTTCCTCTGTTCATATCCGTCGATTTCCATTTCGTCTCTTCCATTTTCAACTTGGTCTCTCGTCATCGTTTCAGTACACAGAGTCTACTTCTCTGATCGAAAAACCTCACCTTCTCAAACTCAAAAAATGAAAAAAAAAAAAAAAAGTAGCAACTGAAACAGAGTTAATCTATGCTAAAATACCTTAAAGATTGATTCGATTCAGAAGACAGAAAACCCTAAAGCCGAAATGGCACCGAGAATTGAAAAAGAACAGAGGAATTTTTTTGATGAATTAGAGGAAAAATTGTTGAAAGATTCTTACTTTACAAACACCCTAAGTGAGAAAAAGTATGAGGTTGACTGGGTTCTGAAATGGCGGGAAGAGTTTCGGGCTCGAGGGTTTTTGGCGGGAAATGCTCGAGAGTGTAAAAAGAACAATACACATGGCAGATTGGGGTCTGTGAGCTTCTTACGACATGCCGTTTACTTGTACTTCTTCGTTGCATATAAACGACTGGTGGTGCTTAATCTCAAGCCTAGATTTGCGACATGTCGTTTTATAGTTATACTTTGTTTTAAATGTAACAATTTATTTTAGCGTCGTTTTTTTTAAGCATCAACACTGAATGGGTTGGATGGGTCTTTAAAAATTCACGCAATCATCCCATACAATCAAAGTTTGGGTCGGTGAAGTTGATATTATAAAAAAGTATAAAAAATAAAAACTAATAACTTAGCACGATATGACTCAAAAAGCACCATTCATAACGTTTTAGATTTATAAAGCTCTAACACTGTCTCACCAACTCATAAACAAATATAATGTTAAAGGACCCACAATTCGAGTTCAAATATATTAAGCCATAAGCTAATAAATAAATTATAATAACTACCAATACAGCATAAATACTATAAAACATGAACTAATACAGTGCATAATTATCAATATCTAATTCTAAGCATCTTTACTCAAAACATTTTCAATATTTGTAATACAAGATCCTTTATAAATATATAATATAAATATTTTATTTGTTTTATATGACTAAAATTGGGTCAATTCGGGTTAAGATAAGTTATAAAAATTTGAACGCATACCTACCTAATGAATTGTCGAGTTGGGTTGGGTCAACCAAACTACTTGTCAGGTTCAACTTATCTTTAGTTGGGTTAAGAGGGTGAATAGAATTCGTTGGGTTGTCCTGTTTTTTTGTTCACCCTAGTTTTTTACTGAATTATTAAAACTAGATTCGTTTAACTATGAATTTGTTTTTAGTGCCCACTTTTAGTTATTGCATCAAATAATACAGTTTTAATTTTTAATACAAGCAAATAGTACACATTTAAAAATATTTAAATATATAACATTTCTTTTTCTTTTTGTTGTTGTTTGTCATTCTCTTTTTATTGCTTAATGTTTTTCTCTTCTATGCAAAAATAAATATTGTTTTAATTTAAGTGAGCGTTTTACTAAACACTATTATATTTTGGTCTATTTATTTTATTTTCAATTAACGATGGCTTTATTCCCTCCTTCTCCCTCCCTGCACAAAATGTCTGTCGCTTGGTGTTTTATGAAAGGAATCAAGGTATGAATTTTCAATTCAAGAATATGTGGGAATTAAAATTCGAACGTATGTTATAACTGCTAAAAAAAACAATATGTTATAACTGCTTATGTTTGTTTTAGTAAGTCCCATGTCGTTCTAAAAAATGGACGTGATTAGTTGATACAACACGCAGTAATACCGGTAGTATAGCAAACACAAAATGTTGTTTAATTTTGTAGCAAAAATTGCAGTATTAACAATGTTAGAATTAACAACAGTAATACAATGAATAGATAACGGTTGTCCTTTTAGGTTAAAATATTAAAAAAAAAAAAACCATAATACAAAATAAAAAAAGAAGCAATGTCTGAAATCTAGAGATCTGGTAAGTGAGACGTTAGCAATCAAGATCAAGAGGAAGATCTCTTTGCTGGGCGTTATGGAGTTCCCTATATGTAATGTGGACGGCCCTTACTCCATCACGGACAGCACGACTGCCTCCTGCAGCCATGCTAATCTGCAGTGATATGTTAAAAGAAAGCTGATATATTAATTTAAATCAAATTGTAACATATAAGAGCTTTTATATTATAATTTTTTTTATTTTTTAACGTAGTATATTTTAGTTTTATATTATCGTTGATTCAAACCAACTTATTTATATTAATGTGTCTAACACTCCATGATTCAAAGGTGAATAATTTTTGTGATAGATATACGTGGAAAAAAAGTAATACCTGGAAATGATTGTTTTTTTCAATTATTATGTTAATAAATATTTCAAGTTTTTTTTTAACTCAGAAAAGGAATAACTTTCTCCTAAAACAAGCGCTAGTTTTCTTAAAAAATTAGTTAAACCGATTGATCTGGCGATCATTGTTAATCAATCTGATCAACAATCAATGCAATAACCATTTTAATAATTACCCATGTTTGAAAAAAAAAAGTTTATGATGTTCACTAAAGGCCAAAACTGAATACCCCATTTTTTTAAAAAAATATTATTAATAGGATGTAATTATGAAAAATTAGACTCTATTAAATTAAAAAAAGAATTTTTACAAATGTTATTTCTTAAGATTTACTTTTTACTTTTTAATAATATTATTAATGTTTATTTGTATTATAATTTAATATATAATATGAATGACAATATGACATAAATTTTTTTAAATGAGATATAAATGAATTCTTTTTAAAGTGTAATACAACATGTAATTTTCTCATCAAAAAATACAAACAATGGACAAAAGTTCATAAACAGTGAACAATTACTAATATTCCAAAAGCATACTCTATTATCAAAATAAGCTTTTGCATACCCGAGATGTTTTTCTTGTTTTATTAGTCTATTATCGTAAATATATATATTTTTAATTTTAAGGAAAAAAGATGTTCTTGGTGGGTACAATTCTATTCCAATAAGCAAAAAGATTTTATTTCTACTGACAGCTATAAATTATTATAAATTCACTGGGCGCAAGCATTTAATATTTCACGTTCTTCGTTTATGGTTGAGATATGGATGAAATAAATGTTTTTCTTCCTCCTATATTTTGTAATTTGTTGTCGGCTTAGTCATTTCCCCCTATTTTTTAATAATTTTATTAGGTTAATTTTTTTTTTTTTTGAAATTGTGGTCTGAGAGTGCCGGTGGCTAATCCAACAGAAAAATAAAAGCAAATATATATTTTTTTAATTTTAACAAAAAAGTTCTTTTTTTGGAATGCAATATATATCCATTTATATCCAATTAAAGTCAGCATTTTGGCCGTTGTTTCCTATTTCATCAGACCCTTTTATTAGTCCCACTGGGAGCGCTTCAAGTCACACTCACAGTCACGAGTAAAGTCCCAACCAAATTTAACTGCAACCATAATCGATGACACATTTTAGGGTGTTTGGGCACAGGTGGTTTACATCACAAACTTAATAATAAATAGTATAAAACTCTCACATGTTACAGTAAAAGAGAAAAAAATTATTATAATATAAAGCTCTCATATACTACAGTAAAAATAATTATCATCAATGGTTTGCACTACTAGCCAAACACTAGTGAACTTCTGTTTGCATTTCATTTCGTAACGGCTCTTTCCATGGGGACGAGGTGTTGCGTGTTGTAGCAGCCAGCAAAGAGGTCCCATTCTCATAAATAAAAAAGTCATTTTTTATTTTTTTTGTTTTATATTAAAATTAATATAAAAAATGAGCCCTGAGTTAAGCTGTCAAACTGTGTGTTTGGTAATGGTTTCCACTACGTGGTTTCTACCATAAACTCAGTTATGAACAGTGTAAAACTATCATATGCTACGGTAATAATAAAAAAAATTACTAGTGTAAAGCTCTCATATGCTACAGTAAAAATGGTTCCCACCACCTTTCTAAATACCCTTAAAATTTCAGTTGTCTTTTAAATTGTCTTAAATTTAGTTTTTAGTGTATAGTTTGTTTCCACTTTACTCTTTTTTACCAGCTAAGTGGAAAAAAAAAATGATAAAACATACCATGTTGATAGAACAAAATATTTTATTACCAAATATGAAATGTACACTGGATTATGATGGAAAAAATGTAAAATAATACTCTGTTAACCGAATATTCCTATTACTCATTTTATGTTTTTTTTTCACTCAACTAAAAAGAAGAACTAAGACTGAAACACATTTAGGGGGTGTTTGGTATGAGTGGTTTCCATTACGATCTCAGTTATAAACAGTAAAAAATTCTCACATGCTACAGTAACAATAAAAAAATTTGTTATAGTAAAAAAGTTCTCACATGCTACAGTAAAAGTGATTCCCACCACTCTTCCAAACACCCACGTATAGATCGAGTACTAATAATATATTTGAAAAATATATTTATAACAAATAGTTTAAATTAATTTTTGTTAAAAATATTATATTATAAATTATTTTTTTATACAATATAATATAAAAGATTTAGATTGTAATCACATAAAATTTTATTTGAAACCGAAATTGTATAAGACTTTTGGAAAACGAGCGACTACAGTGATTGACAGCTGAGGTCAGCACCAAAATTTAATCCTTTATATTAATATGACATAGGCGCCATATCATTTATCGACTGTCGGAGTGTCATAAACTAGTGATCTGGAAGCTTTTTTCGCCTTTTCATCCTCTGCATGCGTGCTGCTACTGATCAAGACACAAATCAAATAACCCCTCAGACCAAAACCTCTGATTTTAGAAGGATTTCCGCCATTGAAGTAGAAAATCCGAGCTCAAACTTACTGGTATCTTTTTTTTTTCCTAATTCCAATTCTTCAAAGTTTTACCTTTTTAGCTTAAAGGTTCTTGCTTTATTTTTTTTCTTTTTTTAAATTCGATTTCTCGGTTTCTGTATTGAACTCAATTAAATAATGCAGGTTGAAGAGTTTTGGATTCTTCTGTTTGGAGCATTTCCAGATCTACCACAATTAGCAAAACCAATTCCACTACTCGATTTTGTACCTTTTCCTTTGTAATTATTCCAAATCCCTCACCGAAATCCCTTTTTCGGCCGATTTGTCTTGTCCGAAGCGAAATTTTCCTCCATTAAAGCAGTTTTGGAAGCTTTCTGTTTGTCATTTGTCCACCAAATCGCGAAAAATGCTTCGATTCGTGGCGTTAATTCTCCTCTTCCTCTTCCTCTTTGCCGGCGTCGCTCCGTCGTTGTCCGCGGAGGAAGTGGTGACGTGCTCGGGAATCGTGCCGATGAAGTACCGGTACGACAAGATCTCGATAACGGACTTCGGCGGAGTCGGCGACGGACGGACTCTGAACACCAAGGCGTTTAGGGAGGCGATTTTCCGAATTCAGCATCTCAGGCGGAGAGGAGGCACGCTTCTCTACATACCTCCTGGGGTGTACTTAACAGAGAGCTTCAATCTCACTAGCCACATGACTCTTTACTTGGCCCAAGGCGCTGTTATCAAAGCAACTCAGGTAATCTTATACTTGAATCAAAATCTAATTAAGCTCCTTTGATTTTCCCGGTCTCAATTTGGCTTATTTCTTGCTGTTTTTACTTGATTTGTTTCTATTGAAGTTGATGAATAGAGGACCAAATAGAGTCCTCTCCTGGGATGTGCTCATAAAAGGCTGATTTACTAAGCATAAGATGTGAAGGATTCTTATGTGTGTGTATTTAGGACCTTTTTCTTAAGACTGATATCAAGAAGTAAAAATTTATTGTAGGGCTAAATTGGGTAACATCCTGTTGTCCAGATAATAAGATTTTGACATTGCATCATGCAAGATCATCCGTGGTATGATGTGTATCATATTAATCGAGGAAAAATGGTGAATGGCTACACTTTTGCGTGTGTGCTGGTACATGGCCCACTTGATGCGGTATGTGTGTGTGGCCAAAATGTGCATTTGTTTTATGTCTTATCTGACTAAACGAGAGTGAGTGTACTCAAGCTTCAAGATTAACTGTTAAGATTGCTTAACCAAGCAATTCGTGGGTCCAAGCTTAAAAGAAAACAAGCATGGTGGGTCTCGTGTAACATGGATGCATATCTTCTGCATTAGCAAATTCAAGAATAAAGATAGTTGGACAGCTAGATAAGCGCCCGCGGTCTGTCTCTGACTTTGGTATTATAATATTTAGATTGGAATATAGGTGGTTCCACTAATGAATGAATGGCGTGGGAAAATTCATTGTTTTTTGTAAGGTAACAGTGACCCTGGTTTTATTACAATTCTATTAAGCTACCTTAGTGTAAATTGATGTCAAACACTATTAAAATATAATTTTTCTTCAAAACTGCTGTTATTATTATCTATGTACAAGCTGAATTAAAAAAAAAAAGAACTTTCCTTTATTTGTAAGGAATGAACTACCGAGAGTGTCAACTTGCCCTAGATTATGGTCTGATTTTCTGTGTAATGCTGAAAATAGGGCCAGTCTAATAACCCGAGGCATGTCTAAGGGTCAATTTATTGGGTCTTTTAAGCCTACTTGACATGGTCACGTGGCTTGGCATCTTATAGTGTTCATATTATTATCCGATGTATTGATGCTGGTTGTAACTCGTGCTGTCCGTCTGCTATGAGCCTATGAGTTAGATTTAAGGTTTGTATAGAATGCACGGGTCTCACAAGGTAAAGGGCAGGGCATTTGAGATCATTTATTATCAGGGGGAACTCAAGTTTCCTATTTGTGGATAACGTGGGTGGAAACAGACACATTATTTTTTCTAAATACTTTTTTTGGGTTGTTCGAAATAAATCACAGCAGTTCAGTGATCGGTGGTTATAGAATCAAATCAGCTGGGCCACACATACATATTATATTTTATGAACGCTTTTTTAGGTTTTCTGAACTAAATCATAGCAGCACAGTGTCGGAGGTTATAGAGTCAAATCAGCTGGACATCCCGAATAAATTTGGCCACTTCCCGCGTTTCAATAAGCCTTCAATTCAGACCAGCAACTAGTTGATGCTTTTGATATCTTATCGTAATTTTTTCAATGGAATTGCAAAGGGTTGTCTAAGATTATTAAATTTTGTTTTTCAAGAGGATAATGTATATACCGATTGCAAATTTAAATTGATCTTGGCCTTTAATGTCACTTGATTTTCTAATTCTTTTCCATTTTTCCCTTGGTTGATGTTTCAGGATACCTCAGGTTGGCCTTTAATTGCTCCCTTGCCATCCTATGGAAGAGGGAGGGAGCTCCCTGGTGGAAGGTACATGAGCTTTATTCATGGAGATGGAGTTCATGATGTGATCATCACTGGTAGGTACTAATTGGTGCTTTTGCGGTTGCTAGTGATGGTTTACAATGATGATAACCGCCTGTAACTATATCATTTACAACTTGTTTCCATATAAACAAGAGTAATGCTAGGGGTCGAAGGTGTTGTTTTTATACCAAATGACATGGCAAATGACTTGTTAATTTTCAACTGGTAAAATACAACTTTTGTATGAATAGATACACTGGTTGGAAATATCATGCAAAATTTGGTAGATTACTTGAAATGCTCATTATCATCCTTTATACAGATTGTTGCAACCCTAAAATCCCGAGCTCTGTAGCGTCCCAGCATTGCTCTTATTATGTTTAAAAAAAAAAAAAAGTCTTCTTTCAGCGAACGGCAGTGGTAAGCTTCATAGGTCCAAACTTGCTGAAAGTACAGGAAATGCCTCCATGGCCCTAACTTATGTATTTAGATGAAGAGAAAAGGGTAAAACTTTTATAGTAAATGGCATACTCATGTTGGTTCTATGATATCTACCAAAATTGTGTAGAAGTAGAAATTAGCACCTATGGTATTTGTTTTAAACTCGAGTGTTTTTACTTTTTCAGGTGAAAATGGGACCATTGACGGCCAAGGAGATGTCTGGTGGAACATGTGGAGGCAAAGAACTCTGCAGTTTACTAGACCAAATCTGATTGAATTAGTGAATTCTGGAAACATTATCATATCAAATGTGGTGTTCCAGAACTCCCCCTTTTGGAACATTCACCCTGTTTACTGCAGGTATTAGCTAAACATGAACTTTAACTTTGTGATTTTTGCATTTGAAAAGGAAAAAAAAAAATCGCTCCTTTTTGTAGTCGGGATAAACACATTCTATGCTCCATAATACACATTTCTGTATTATTGTGGATTTTACAGTGATTAGTCCAGCCTCGTTCACTGAATAACTTTTCTTTTTCCACATATCTACTGCAAGTCTATGAAGTTCTCTTCATTTTTGACACCGTGCAAGGAGATTCTCTTTTCATTTTGGATTGTTAATTCCCTTTGTGCAGCAATGTTGTCGTCCGCTATGTTACTATATTGGCTCCATACGACTCTCCCAACACTGATGGAATTGATCCAGGTAAATATATGTTCTTGAGATAAGTCAGCTTTTTTGTGTTGCCTGGACTTCACATAAGTGGCCTAAACTCATGTTCATTGCCTCTCAGTTTAAGTGAAAAGCTTAATTAATGTCCATGCATGTGTGGCTGCACAGTTTCATCTTTAGTTTGTAGTACATCAAACTTTAACTGCACACGTCATGGCAATTCATTCATGCAGATTCGAGCTCTGACGTGTGCATAGAGGACTCGTACATATCCACCGGAGACGATCTTGTTGCCGTGAAGAGTGGATGGGACCAATATGGAATTGCATATGGCCGCCGTAGCTCTGGCATCACAATTCGGAGGTTGACTGGCTCATCCCCATTTGCTGGAATCGCAATAGGAAGCGAAATGTCCGGCGGGGTGCAGCACGTCTTAGCGGAACACATAAACCTCTACAACGTGGGAGTTGGTATCCACATAAAGACGAACATTGGCAGGGGAGGATTCATAAGTAATATCACAATAAACAGTGTCTACATGGAGAATGCAAGGAAGGGAATAAAGATTTCAGGAGACGTTGGCGACCATCCCGACGACAGATTTAACCCGAATGCTCTACCTATTGTCAAGGGAATCAATTTTAAGGATGTTTGGGGTGTCGGGGTTCATCAGGCAGGTCTAATACGAGGATTAAAAGGCGCTCCTTTTACTGGAATTTGCCTCTCCAATGTCCACCTTCGCGGAATGACAGGACCAAGAACACCTCCTTGGCAATGCTCCGATGTGCTTGGGGCCTCAGTTCAGGTAAGCCCTTGGCCATGTGCACAGCTTAGCAGCGCTCAACAAGGTTCTTGTTCCGATCCCTTCTAAAATGTAATGTAGAAGTTCCCATCTTTGTTGTGGTCCTCGTTGTATGCAAAATCAATTTTCCTTAATTGTATTGGAATAACTGGTAAGGTAAATGAGTAGTTATTTGTTTCAAGCGCATATTTAATAAAAGGAAAATTTCAAATTAGTACCGTATGTTATATCGAAATATGTATTTGGTACTTTATAGTTTAGAATATTTAATATTGAAATATCGACCTTTTAAAAAATCCTTTTTTAGTACCAAGAGGCCTGTTTTGGGACACAAAAAAACACAAATACTTTTTTGTATAATTGATTGAAATTTGAGTAAAAAAACTCAAAATCTCAAGAGAGAAAAAAACCTCCAACACGTTATACATAGGTAAGTTTTACCTGATCTTTCAACAACCTTTTTCTAATTTTTTTGCAAAACAAAAATAAAAACCTTACAAATAAGAAACCCCCAAATTAAACTGCCTAGATGAATCGTCAAGAGACACAGCTTTTCAATACACAGCGATGGCTTTTTCCTTTCGACTAGTCTCCTAATAGAGAAGACCGGCGTCGACCATGGCGGTCCCAACAGCAGCGCCATCGCCTCCCTCAGCGGCCGTAGCGCCTCGCACCATGACCAGCACACTAGCGACGTTGCCCGTAGGTTTGCCACCTCAAAGCAAGCCGTTATCTTCATCAGCACGTCGTAAGAGAGGGCCGAGAAATCGTGGCTGTCCATTGAAGAAGACGGCAACGACGAGCTCGATGGGAGCTTGACGCTAGGGAACTACGGTGTTTTCTCGCACACTCGACATCCTTTCGGCAGTTGATGCTTGGCGGAGGGAAGGTTGAGAAACTGAGGATAAGAGAGTTTTGGAGATAGGGACGGTAATTTTGAACGTTATTTTTTCAAGATTTTGAGTTTTGTGTCCAAAAAAAAGTCTTTGGGTATTAAAAAGAGTTTTTTTAAAAATCAAAATACCGATATAAAATATTCTAAAACATAAGGTATCAAATGCATACTTAGATATAACACATTCCTTTCAATAAATCTTAAAATTTGCAAGGCCGAGGCTTTTTTGGGCGAAAATCATCATAGTATTCAAATCTCATCCTTGAAGAAGACATTCCACAATAGACATTATTTATAACCACCAGTATCGTTCTCAACTTCCACACATATTATGCAGTAAATAGTATCACATACAACACGTACTTTTAAGAAATTCTAAACTCGAACTACATGCTTTTACATCTCTCATGGATGCAAAGTTATTTACAAACAGAGTAGTCCCATAGTAAAGATTACCTTATAATTCACGCGTAAATTCAGAAGTGTTCCATGAACTTCCGGAAACTCTTGAGAAAAACATTCTCCCTCTCCTCCTTGTCCATGTCCTCGTGCTTGTGGTGGTCGTGATCGAGATCGTGGTCGTGGTGGTGGCGATGGTGGTGGGGCCACTCGATTTCCTCATCACGCCTGAGGCGGAACCTAGGCTCCATGTGGCGGATCTTGATCCACCGTGCGGGGATCTGGCGCACTCCGTCACGGAGCACCGGGTCAGAGCCGATCACGCGATCTCCGCCGGACAAGATCATGTCGTTGCCGTAGGGGATCACGTCACCGCGGGGCTGACGCGGGCCCCATGGCTTCATGAATTGGTGGCGGCAGCGGTGGCCGTGGCGGAGCATCAACGGGAAGGGACGCCTCGGAAAGTGGCGGTTGACCGGGCGGAAACTGATCATCGTCAAGGGAATAGCATCCTTCGGTCCAATTTCCTCAAGCTTGACTTCGATCGTCTTCAATTCCTGGTCGGACTCGGGTTTCTCGATCGGAAGGAGGTTATCTTCGGTAGTGGAGACCTTCGGGTTCGCCTCCGGCAAAATTTCCGCCGCCTCTTGGATGACGGCGTCGTTTTGGGGAAGATCCAAAGGAAAACGGGCGTAAGAGACGGCGAAGAAGAGGCAGAGAAGTGTGAAGGTAACGGCGAGCTTGGCCATTGTTGTGGGGAAAGAGAAGATCCTGAAACTCAGAGAGACTACGATGGAATGACAATGTTGCCTTAAATAAAAAAGTAAAAGTGGGATTCTCTACGTGGAGGAATATGATTGGGTGATGGGGGTTTGACTAAGGAGATGAAGTGAATGAAGGGCAACGTGGGTGACCAGGCAATGAGGGCCATGCGTCTGCATGTTATTGGAGGGAGGGGTTCCCGGTCTTGCGGCTTGCACGGGGCTGAGCTTTTTGGAATTTTCGCAGGTTTCACGTTTGATTTGGTGAGCAACGCCACAAAAGTCACATAAAAAAAAAAAAAAAATAGATGAAGTTTTGGTGGAAAATAATATTATTCTTTGGGTTTTATTATGTAGAAGTCAAAAACAAGAGTAGATCTAAACTTGGGAATTTTTTTTTCTAAATATTGCTAAGATGGAGACAGATTACTTCTTTGCTAAGGAAAAAAAAAAGAAAATAAATCTATTTTCTAGAGGAAAGATGGAAAATGTCGTAGTCTTAATATTTTTTTTGAAAGAGAAATTTTCATTCAACTGAAATAAAAATTACATAAAACTAAAAACAATAAGACCCCATATGTATGAGAACAAAATTTTCCAATGAGACTCAATCCATTAATAAATCATAATAAATTTTAATGTAAAAATTACAAATTTTAGCTTTTACCTTAAAAAACTAAATGGCATGATCTTGTATAATTGTCAACAGTGGCCAAACCAATCATTAATAAATCTTTCTCACCATAACAATTCCACCCTTATTTGTTATATTCAAATGCCTACTTTATGTGATTAAAAAAAAAAAGAAAAAGGAAAATTGGACAAGTCGTTTTTAGTTGGATATTATTTTTCTAATAACTACTAATATGTATTTATTTCTTTTCCAAATTTTTGATGTTGTGATTTACGTTTTTCTATCGTTCAGGGTTTGAATTAGCATCATCCCCCTTTTCTTTTTGTTTGTATTGATATAATTTTTTATTATTTTTTTTGCTAACTTTTTCCTATAACGAAATGAGGAATCTTCTACAACATGTTTGTTGGGGTACAATTCGGACAGGCCCAAATTGACCGTGGGCTCTGGCGGCCCAACAATGTTGATCGAGCGACTCGAACAGGTCGCACGATCGAATCGATTATTCGATTCATTAGTTGGGATTGGCTTTCCAAACTGACTATTCGATTCATTTAGAGTACCGTTCATTCAGATCGTTTGAGGAACCGCTCGTCCGGATCATTCGTATCGGTTCAACGGATAGCACGTTCTAACGTTTAACGCACGTTGAGTACAGGGCCAGAATATGAGGAAGTAGTGGATTCTGCAGCAAATCATCAACCGACACGTATCCCAGTATCACAGTTACTTACGAAGTATTACTCCACTCCACCTGACGGTTAATGACCACGTTTCAATTCCATAGTCTATATATAGCGGAGATGTAGCTTTGAAAAGGACATAGAGAAAAAGAGATACAGACATCCTGCTATAATATTTTCGCATCTGTTCCAACTTTCTGAAAGCATTGTAATTTGTACGCAGAAAACTTTACAGTGAACTACAGTGGACGTAGCTCTTCATTAACAGAGTGAACCACTATAAATCCGACGTGTTCTTTTGTTTTTATTCTATTTCTTTCATTTAATTCTGATCTTGTGTGCATATCCGAATAGACAGGTCCATCTAACGGTGATTTGAGGGCCCAAGTTCCCAATTACTTAATTCAGAATTTCAACAATTTGATTGTAGAAAAACCCGTCTACAATGTTTAAGTAATTTTCTATTTTGGTCATTAAAAGAAGGCTAAAGACTTTCGTCCTTAGGAAAAAACTAAAGAGTTTAATCATAAAAAAACTCTTACCTTAGTCATCAAAATTAAAATAGATCTTTAAAATATATACATGTATACCTTATTTGTAAGTTACATACTGTCATTATTTTAAATAAGTTTGGTCAATAAAACAATTAAATAATTTAGTCAATAGAAACACTAAATACTTTAGTCATTAAAATAGATCTTACTCATATACACCTTGTTGATCATTGGTTAGTGGTCAATTTATGAGGTCATTACATGTAAATTAGAAATGGTCATTATAATACGTTGGCTTACGTTATATATTGGCGCAGGTTTGCATTTGAATAAAACATTGGAAATCAGAATCGTCTAGTCAATTTATGATTGAGTGAAAACATGATTTGTTTTTCAATTATTAAATTGGAATTCAAATTAATGTTAAAACTGGAATTTAAATTGGAATTGATATTGTCCTTTAATCACCTACACAAATTAATGTCATTGATGGACTAATTAGAACCAAAAATAGAACAAAATTTACCAGCACAATATTTAAGCGTTATCTTAGAGGTGGATATACTAACATTACATGTATCGGGACATCATAGTCTTTACATTTTAAAAGTTATTTAGGTTTGGTCAATATTTAAGTTAGTTCCATAAGAGGATATTTAATTTCTATACTTCCTATATTTGGCCGTATATGTCTTTCACCCAATTTTAATAGGAGAAGCGTGTGCTTGGAACCCGATGACAAATAAGTACCTCAACGCACTGAAATCAAGCATATTTCTTCTTATCATCCATCAACATAGGTCTCTAGTGAAGGCTGTTTAGTTCTAGGGATTGAAAGGTGGAGGGATTGAGATATGGAAAATGAAAGTTGATATTGTTTGGTTTGGTGAATTGGTCAATATGAAAAATCTCATTAGTCAAGAGGACTAACATTACACAAGGGTTGATGTTAGCACTTCTTGGGGGGGGGGGGGGGGGGGGGGGGGGGGGGGGGGGGGGGG
>CAMOHE010050010.1:0-111519 GCA_946598075.1 Artocarpus hirsutus | reverse complement strand
CCCCCCCCCCCCCCCCCCCCCCCAAAAAAAAAAAAGAAGAAGAAGAAGAAAGGAACTGATGTCATTTAATTTGAGAGCGTAACAAAAGACGCGTTGCTTAACCAAGATAATGGTGGGATTGTGACTTGGGGACAGACAAGCCAAATATTTCTTGCTATCTGGCTTGACTCGTATCTTTTCCCTAAATTAGAATGTTATTTCGGATTTATGGTCCACTATTTGATCGAATACAATTAATTCTTATTTTAATGAGTTATCTTTTTAATTTATCTCTATAATTTTTGTATAGTCATAACAAAAAATTTTTTGGACTTGTGTAAGATCCACATTTATTCAATCATAATTAGTATGCAAAAATTGGTAAATGAGTGTGCCTAATTAAAATTTTCTCTAATTAATCCAGTTATTGCATTTTTATTTATTTTGTTTGCTCTAATTTATCTTTTAGCAATTATTGAATTGTTTTCAAATAAAATTGTACCATAGTATTTCATTTTCAAAATCAGTTTTAATTAAATTAAAAAATTTTCTTTTAATTAAAAAAAAAAGTTCAAAACACTCAAACATCTCACGTGTATCTTAGACCTTGAGACTTCTCTCCAGAAACCATGTGCTGAACATGGTTTTGCTTGGACCCTGCTCACATTTCTCTAAATTAGAGAAGCTAAGAATCTATTTAGACTCGTCATTACATTCAGAGAAGAACCCATCTTTCTTTCATTGTCTCCCTTCATGTCACTCCCTTTAACTCTAACTCGCCCTCTCCATATCTACTTTAAAGAAAACTCAAAACTCACCATTAAACATAAGTAACCAAGGTAGGAACCAATCATTCAAGCATCAATTTCTCTAATAATTTGAGGTTAGGATATTGTGAACTTATTTAACCTCTTATTCTCTTAATTTACTTTTGATTTGTTGCTCAAAATTCATGTTCATAAGCTTGGTATTTTATTCTCTTAGAAAACAGTAAGGTCTCAGAGAAATTTGGTAATTTACATTTGCATGTTATGATTAGAGATTAAATGAACATAAACTATGTTTTATCTGAGATGGTATGATGATTACTAACATTCAAATTTTATTCGAATTAAAAACGAATTATAATTTTTTTTACATTTATTTTGTTCATTTTCGAAATAGATGTGAACAATACATGAAAGATGATGAAATTAAGTTGCATGTATATGAAAATGAGTTTAGATAATTCATATAATATTTTTGGACCTTTAGAGCATGATTTGGAAGCATTAGAACTGGTTTGGAACGATTTGAACTTGGTTTGAGTTCGAGAGCTCGAAACGGAGCACCTCTAGATACGACGCCATGGTCGACTGTGAGTAGAGTAGGTTGGTCAACTACACTACACCAGAGAGCCTAGTTTCTAGCCACTAGAGCCCCTTTTGTTCCAAATTGAGTTGTAAGTGTGTTTTCACTTGTTTTACTAATAAAAACCATTGTTAATATATCCTAAAGTGTGTTTAATTGTCATGTAAATAAAAGAAGAATTAAAATCAAGGAAGGTATGCTAAGAAAGCATGAGATTGCATACTAATGTAATATATCTAATTTTTGACGTTAATGAATTAAGTCTAAACCCAAGGTTGCTTGTTGTCCCTTCGAGCTAATGTTTAGCGAGATAGGATTTATAGGGTGAATGTGTTCGATATTAGAGATCGAAGTAGGACTCTAAACCCTCCTTCTTTGATAGCCATGATTTTAAATAGTGTTTTGGTCATACCTCGTATTCTTAAAATGTTTTTAAGAATTGAATAGTATATAAATATTTTCAAATATTTTAGATACGTGCATATTAAGTAAATGATAATAAATGTATATTAAAATATTGGTTTTTAGTATACTAAGTGAAATAAAATAATTAATTGGTTTTCAAACACCAAATGGTCTAAGACCCCCGTTTGGTTGAGTTTCAAGTGTATGATGCCACACAAAGATTAGGTCGTATAGAGAGCGACTCTGGGGTAGGTTCTTAAACCAAGTCTGGGTTACCACGGTAGTAATTATATTAGGCTTTGCATACAGTAAATATTAACGTATCATTTGAGATAAATCACATGATATGAACAGTAAGCATAAAATTTATTTAATTATTTCTTATTCCTTTGAATTTTATTTGAATTATTTATTTTACTTTATAAAGTATGTTTTATAATTCAAGTTATATTGATCCTTTTTGCTCATGATTTTGATTGTTTTACTTTCTCCCTTCTAGGTGGTTTGCAGTATGCAGTTGAATAGCGTGCTATTGTTTTACTCATGGAGTCCGTGAGTCATTCAATTATCTGTTTTGTCAAGGCATGTAATAATGACACTTTAATCGTGCTCTTTGATTTATGTTTTATTAGACTGTAGTTTTGTTGTATTTCTTTAATGTCTGTACTATATGTGCACTGTTGTAGGGTTCGATTGGACCCATTCAACATTTGGCAGATTCTATGTTTTAAATTAGTTTTGAGATTAATCTAATAATTTTTTTGTTATGTTTTAATATTAGTGTTATTCTAATTAGGTTTAAAATGGTCATATTCTTGAATATTTTAAAAAATATTTTTAAAAGATATAAGAAAAATTTCTAGTGTTTATAACTAATCTTAATTATTTATTTTAGTTAAACCGTCATGTCACTACTTCGGTTTGAGTGCGTGACAACCTGTGCATCACATTTTATAAATTTACATGCATATGTTTGCATATTTTGTAAGTTCTGAATTTAAAGTTTAAAGTATATATGGTGCCAGAACAGCACCGTAGAAATACACTCAATAGTTTGTATATCCCACATAATTAATAGACATCCAACACATATTTTTTGTAAAATTATGCTTTAGTATACCTTTTCATTTTATCTTTATCATGACTGATGCTCATTTAGCCAACCAAAGAGGCTTTGTGAAAGCCCAATTCGTGTATGTCTTATTGTCAATTTAGAGTTCCTTTGGAAACATTTGAAACTTAAAGTTGGAATTTAAACAGTGTAGCATGTAAGAGATTTACACTGTAACAAACTTTTGCTTTTTATTGTAGCATATGAAAACTTTACCCTATAACAAATTGAACTTGTTTTTCTAACTGTGTTTCCTCATGAGTCATGAAGATAGTTTTTTTGGTAGAGGAAGTTGCATAAAGGGTGAATGAAATTGTATTGCACTTATGGTATTGACATTTCAATTGATGCATTTTTAATGGATTTGAGTGTTTTGTTTTTTACAATTATAAATCATAATGTAGTAAAACTATTTATTAGTAAACTGATGATTTAGTTTCATAAACATGTTTTTTCTTTCTTTTGTTAATTCACGTAATTAAACTAGTAGCCACATTACTCTTGGTGACCAGCTCTGAAGTTAACGAGTGATCTGTGCTGGATTTGTTTGATTTTGGCACTTAATATGATAGATTTTTGTTGGTACTACGATAGTTTTGTCTGATTTTGGCACTTAATATGATAGATTTCTGTTGGTACTACGATAGATTTGTCTAGTAATTGCTAACGTTAGCAACCACTGCTAGAGATAATGGATAATTTGTGTTGACAAAAGCAGTATAATATTTGGTAGACTATTTGCGGTAATCGATTAGATTACTCTAATGGCATAATTTTATAGATTACTGGTGGTAATTAGTAGAGTACTTTAGTATCCAATGTTGGGGATTGGGGAGTAGTAATTTTTACAAAAACATTTTTTGTTGACCTTTGATTGAAGGGGCAAAATTCTAAACCCTCCTAAAGTGGCATTGGAGGGACAGAATTCTCAGTATGGCCTTTTTAAAGTAGCATTATGAGTTTTTTTTTCCCTTTTTTCATAAAGGTAGGGGATTTGAACTCTTCACCTTTAAGTAAAGTAGGGTGTAGTTTTACTAGTAGCTAGTAGGCTACACCTGCAACTATTATGAGTATTTTACAAGAAAAGTATAATTAAGGATGGTTCTCATTCATATGAGAGGTTACGTTTTTTAGAGAGAGAGGCTGTGCAAAAACAGAGAGAGGGTGCATTTTGGGATTAGTGGTTCAGCGCTTAGTCAGGTTACTTGTTTGAAAAATAGTATGGAGCATAATTTTTAAAATTTTTATATCAGAGTATTTTTCAAAACACAAGTTTGACACAGTATATGCATAAATTAACAAGATCTTACTAACCTTTGAATGCCGAAGAACTCTCACAATCTGTGAAGAGAAGTAACGATCCAGAAGAGCCTCAACCAATTGGTTTTCTTTGCTATTCTCTATCTACGATTGGAGTGAGTGTGGACTCACACGTACAGCTCTACCTCCAGGCGACTCTCCTTCCAACCAATTGAGAGAACCCAAAGCTAGTGTTTGTGATTTGTGAATAAGAGCTCTCAAGGAGTTTCAGAATCTTATTATTAGAGTTTTACTCTTAGTCTCTCAACTAATCTGAATAATAATGAGACTCACTCCCTTTTTATAGAGGTTAGGTCCAAGAGTCAGTTCTTATCAGATAATGCCTTAAAATTCGAATAAGAACCAAATTCGGATCAATACCTAATAAAATTCGTGTGAAAATACGTGATCTTTTTATCGCTTGCGTGGCAAGCCGATCTGTTTAATCGGCATGCCAAACTTGCCCCATCAATAGGCTGAACTTGAGGATCGGCATGCCGAACTGTCGATAAAAATCTCAGCAAATCTTTTATTTTCTACCCGAGATTTTATAAGATAAAGTCACAATTTTAATTCAAATAACCCAATAGAGAAGTTATTTAATTAAAACAACTTTATCTAGATAATCTATAAGAAAATAAATGAATTCCTGATAATTCAACAAGTTTATTTTGATTTAATTTATTCAAAATTAAATCAACTGATAAACAGACAAGAATTATCTGATCTCAATAATTCAACATGTTTATCTTGAATTAATTTTGTCATAGAATTAATTCAATTGATAAACAGATATGAATTATTTGATTCTTCTGAATTTCAACCAATCTAATAAATCCAACATAAGTCACCAATTATTGAAAAAGCACGCCGTATCATTACAGGATTTTTATGAGCTAGCAAAGGGAACCTGATGAACCTATATAATTCAAGCTCTCGATAATTATGAAACCCAATATTTCAGATATACATTTCATAATTATCAACTCCAACGCTATTCCTCTAAAAGCTTAGAGTTATACTCTTGAACTATATAGAATTACGAAGCCCGTGTAGCTAAGTCTTCATGACATATCATAGTGTATCGTATCCCCATAAGATTATTCATAATTGGCTTAAGGACAAGTTCTGTCTTACTTTCTCGATTATTTTTATCTTACGTTCTATTATCTTACCATCGAAAAACTTACCATCCAAAGATAGTATACCATTCGGTTACACCTATGTATCCAAATGGTTGAGCGCTCCAGTTTTCCAATTACAGGATAACGCATTTAAAAGGAGGATATCATTACTCCTAAAGAGGAGCTATGGATTCCATATCTATGAATAATAAGTCTACGCTATCAAGAGTCATGCCTCTAACGTACCAGCATGCATGCCATTATTAACATATAGGTGTCATCCTTTGGTACATTAAAATACATAAGTCAAAACAACAGGCCCACTATTCATCTTATGATTAAGATACAATACAAATGATTGTCTAAAGTGAATTGATTTTTCGAGACAGAATTATTAATCCAAATCAATTCACTTTATGACCCGATCCAACACATCGTCACCTATGACAACGTGCCAATGTTTCTATTCATGGAATATACCTCTGATGGCTAAGATAAACCATCTCCTATTAAGGATATAGACAACATAACAATCTTTACATGAATAAAGCGCCCAACTTTATTCTCTCGATTGCGGATCTTGTGATTTAGACTGTCACTTTAAGAATCATGTCTTTCGTATAATCTGTCCATCATATACCAAATTCTTAAAGGTTTAGACCGACAGTCTCAGACTTTTGTTTGCTTAACATACATTCAACAAACATAAACGTAAAGAGGACAAGATTTACTCCTTAGGGCATACATGTCTAACACTACTAGCCTCCAAAGTTTTTTGAGAAGGTCGTAGAAATCAGGGGTGTTAAGTTTGTGCTGACAGAAATATAGGTAGTCACTGGAATGGAGCTGTTCAAGGGGAAGAAGCCGTCGAACTTCTACATTAGATCTAGAACATGTTCGCTACGGGATCTTGTTGAAACTCTAGGAATTGGGTTGTATAAGGGGGCAAGGAAAGTGGACCGAAGTGTGTGGTAGCCACTGTCTGTTAGGGATAGGGCATGAGATTCATGCGTTGCCGTATTTCGGACGCTTTTGTCATTGTTTTAGGAGCTTTTTTTGGACACCGCGCCTACCACGCTTAATATATTTTTGGCGTTGAGGGGCTTGATCTTGTTAGATTGATCATTTAGGATCTAAATTTGTAAAGTTTTTATAGTTTTTATGTGTTTTGTTTACGTTAGCTTTGTAATAATGATGATGGTTTCCTATCTATTATTGGTTTATCTTAACTAGAGGGGTGGTCTCCCCATCCCTCTTTGTTTTTAGTCTTTGTCTCAGCTAGAGGGTGGTTTTCCCACCGCTCTTAGTCCATGTTGTGTGATTTGGATCCATTTTGGGATTAAGATATGGCTTATCTTAAGTCTTTTTATGTGTGGCCAAATCATGTTATTATGCCACTTATTGGAGGAGTCATCTTTATAGTTGGGTTAAAGGTGTGTTTGTTTTGTCTAATCGTGTGAGTGATACTCATTTCCATGGTTTTGGATTTGTTGTGTCTTAGCCCTTTAGTGGCTCTTGAATTTGCATTGCCGTTTGCCTAAAAAAAGAGGATGGTTCTCATTCGAGACTAACTACTTCACTAAATACAAGATTGGATTTTTTTTTTTTTTGTTTTTTAGGACAATAAGCTAGCTAGGTTCGTCATATGTAATTGTCAGGTTAGACTTTAGAGACAATCGAACTTAAGTTGTTTTTTCTTTTTTAGGGGGAAAAAAAAAACTCATTTGGATTCAGTTTTTGGATTTTCTCGAACACCAACAACCCAGAAAATGACAAACAATACCAGGGGCCCAAAATTTTTGTTAAGAACAAGCAAACAGCATACACCCTGGGCCCAACTAGCTGCGAATCAAATGATCAAAATAAGACCTGAAATAAAACCCCAATCATATCATAATTTCCATATTCCAATGAATCCATACAAGTCGTCTCCCAAAAAATGATGTCACGGGCCCTCGCAGCCAAGCCGTGGAAGCTGACGTTCAAACAAGGGTCAAAGTCAACGTTCGGATGGAGCAAATCCGTCTCGGTGGGCGACAGTGTTGACTACGACGACTTCAGCACGGCCGTCGGATTCATGGAAGATCAGCCGTTGGTCCACTGCGGCATGCACGATCATCAATATCATCATCATCATTATCAATATCATCGCGGCATGATCAAGCAGTCCTCATGTGGTGGGTCCACCTCATCATTGTCGGCGGCCACGGGGACATCGTCGACGACACGGGTTGGGCCCACCAGCAGCAGCTGAGGCTGAAGGAGGTGTTGAGGGCTTCGGTTGGGGTTTTGGGGGACCAAAGCCGTCTGGGGATGACCGAGAAGGTGGTGCTTTTGGGAGGGAAGGTTTGTGTTTTGAAGAGGTTTAGGAAACTGAGCGTTGGAAAGAGCGAGTTTGGGAAGAGAATTGAGAGGTTTTCTCAAGTGTGTGTTAAGTTCAAGAATAATTATCTTGTCCCTGTCAAGGCTTATCTCTATGCTAAGAGGATAAATTTTGTTCTATGTGATTATTACCCAATGGGCAGCCTCGCTGACTTGCTTTCCGGTATGTTTCATGTGTGTGCGCGTGTGTGTATGTATGTGTTGCGAAATTAATGCAATAGAAACAAAAAACACAGAGAATTTGTGTGGAAACCTAAAACGAGAAAAAAACCACAGGCAGAGGAGAATAAAATCACTAAACTCGTAAAAAGTACAATAGAGGCGCGAAGGAGGCTCAAAATTCGCTAATCATCAAGCCCTAACATAATACATCATACATATAGGCATAGGCAAAACCCTAAGGGTGAAAACATAAACTAAGTGGCCCAACAACAATGGTCCGTACCGCGGGGGCTCTGCCTCTACTCCCCCTGCAAGATCAGTGGTGAGCTACAGGATCGAGCCGTCCGCTACCACCACAGATCTCATGAAAAATCTCATTTTTGTTTTTCACCACAATTTGTCACACCACGATATTTTCAGGTCGAACCAAACTGAATTCGGGTCACCATACTCTAACAGTATGTATGTCATTATATATGTATAGATACATATGTGTGTGTTTATCTAGACAAATGCATGCTTATTTAGCCTATGATGATCACTCTTTGGGTCTGTTTGTTACACGAGTTTGAATTAGTATAATAAGGTAGTTTTGAATTATATGAAGCTCTAAAATAGGGAATAAAATATCATATAAAAAATGATACTTGAATAGTTTGACAATTGGAAGGAAACCAAAAATAGAGTTATAGTTTTATTAATTATTATAATAAATGAGTTCAAAATCGTATAAACTTAAATACAAGGTTTTTTAAAACTGGTTTTGAATAGTACAAATTTCACATTAAGGCTCAAAGCATCCTTAGATAATGCATATCTAAACGTTAATTTAAACTAACTGAGTTCATGATTCAAATTGCGTGAACCAGCGCACCAAACTCCCCCTTCACGATCAGTTAGATTTTGCAACCATAGCAATACAGTTGTAATTTCCAAAGATGCAGATTTTTTTAGCCATTAATTGTTACCATGTTGTAAAGAAGTGCTAGCTTCTCATGATATGGTAAATAAATAGTCATCATCGTAATTCATCATGGTAAATAATTGTTATATATGCAGTTCACTGTTGCCAATTTCTCACAAGAAGAAGCACCATTCAATGTTGTTTTGCATTTCTGGCCAAAGGAATGAAATCATCTAGCATTTTTAATATATATGTTGTCTTTTCATTCTGTACATGCTTCGGTCAATATTGCATGACATCATTGTATGATAAAGTATCTATAAAGTTATCATACGCTAGAGATGAAATGGGATGGAGATTATTGGTTCAATTTTTGGTATTTTAAATGGTACTTATAAATTAATCATATTGTGACAATTTATTTAATAGACACAAATTTTAAAGTATGAAAAAGTTAGATAAAATATCATTTCAAAATTTTTAAATATCACATAGTATTATAGTTAGTTAGACATCATTTTAAACACATCGAAATTTAATATGAGATTTAATTAGTCCAATGATGTGTACTAATAAATTGAATTATGCAAATTGAACATAATCAATATATATTAGCCATATATCAATCATAGATTGTATAAAACATGGGAAATCGTTATAATGGAGAAGACAATTTTACTTTACAGGTGAAGCATAAGTGTTTTTAGCTGTTAGATCAACTTGTTAACGATTTGATTTGTAAAAGGAAGCGGTTCTATATCAGCATTGTAAATTTTTAACATAGACAATCTCATATCAGATCGTTAAAATCCTAACCTAAGCTAAAACACTTTCTCCACGGGTGGAGCAAAATTATGTTTTCCACTATAAAGATTCCCACATAATATAGCAAAGTTTTGTCTACGAAGAAGTACTAATTTAATTATTCTAAGAACTAATGAGTAATAATCATGAAAAGATCATCTGCCTACTATGTAACTAAGCTAGCCTGATTAATTTTATTTGTTTTATTAAGGTAGTAGGCAACATGGTCACACTGCCCTGGACTGGAACCAAAGGCTCACAATAGTCCTCCACATTGCGCGAGCAATTGATTTCATCCATGCAATATCGCCAGCGCAAGAGAAGAACATGCAAATGAACGTGCATGGCAACGTAAAGGTTTCCAACGCCAAGATAAACACCGATTTCTCTGCCTCCCTGTTGGACTACGGCATAGCTCAGGTGGCGGAGCAAGTGGAGGTCTTCAACGCGTGGCAATGGAAGCCAGTGTTCCTAACAGACGTTTACTACTCCGACGGTCTTTGTCAAAAATGTGACGTCTACAATTGCAGGGTGATAATTTTAGACATACTTAGGAGGACCGGATGGGATTACTTTGTTCATAACAAATTTCGTGAACGAGGTTAAAAAGGGCATAAAAGCAGGTGAAATTGAGTTTTTCGAGTTTTCGTTGAAGGAAGAAAAAGAGAAGAAGCAAGCATGGCAAGTTTTAGACATTGCCCTGGCGTGCACAAATAAACAGCCTGAGGCAAGGCCTACATTTGAACAGATATTGTTACATCTTAGTGATGTTTGTAACAATATTGCACAAGGTTAGATCATATTGTTGTGTTTGATATTTAAGTCCTTGTTAATTTGGTAGAAATTATTAAATTGTGTTCATGTGTACATATACAAGGAAATGGTGCTCATCATCCAGTACTTAAGGATGTGTAGTATTGCTATATGATATCAAAGTTTCAATACTAGTTGATTTTTTGTTCCTCTGTTTCCCTACTAATTGGAAAACAACTCTCTTTCAGCTAACTATAGCTTGAGTACTACTCAATTATGAATATTTTTCCAATTACAAATCTTCCACGGCTAATTTGGTTTTATTTTCTAGTTCATTGGGATTGGACATAGCGATGGAGCTAAAAATTTTGTTCTGCTGTGGAAGAATAAAAAGTATTTTATGGAATCGATATATTATTATATAGGTGGTGTTTGGCAATAGTGATCTATACTACTTCTCAGTTATAAACAGTGTAAAACTCTCATATACTACAGTAACAATAAAAAAAATCGCTACAGTGTAAAGCTCTCACATGCTACAATAAAAACAGTTTTAACCAATAATTCTAACCACGATACCAAACATCCTAATATTTAATTATTAAGTGGGCCACAATTACAATTTTTCTTGTAAACTAAGGGCACGATAATATTTATCAATTATTCAGTGGGGGCCTGTCGTAATTTTTCTTATAGAATAAAAGTATATCTAAATTTTTTTCAAAAAAATATGAGATAAAAATTTTGATTTCAAAAATTGAGTGGGGACATGTGCCCTCATTCAATATAGGGTTTGACAAGCCTTCGGCTTGTGCTTTTAGTTAGTAAAAAAAGAGAAATAAAAACTGTAGTTTTTCAGTGAGTGTTTAGAACCATATTTTTAAAAGAGCTTTTATGGGTCCAAATGATTTCAAATTTTTTTAAAAGTTACAAAATTGTTATATTTAAGCTTATAATATATCATTAACACTCTAATACAAGTTTCAAAGTGTTTTTTAGAAATGCTTTTTGAAAAAGTCACATTTTGGGCCTACTTGGGAAGGCTTTTGAGAAGCTGTTTTTAGCTTCCTGAGTTCAAAAGATACTTATTGCAGTGTTTGGATGAACTGTTAGAAGTGCTTTTGCTCTCCAAAAAGGCTTTCTATCAAAGCCACAAAATGTAGCTTCTTAAAAAAGTACTTTTAAAATAGACTTTAAAACTTATATTAGAGTATCAATTATACATTATAAGATCAAATATAACATTTGTAACTTTTAAAAAAAGTAAAACCATTTTCACCCAATAAAGATATTTTAAAAATATGGTTCCAAACACTTACTGAAAAGCTACAGCTTTTGCTTCTCTTTTTCAACCAACTAAAATCACAAGCAAAAGCTATGCCATACGGGCCCTTTGTAGCTTTGACAGGAAGCATTTTTGAAGAGCAAAAGCACTTATGACAGATTATTAAAATACTTATAGAGGCAGCTTTTAAACTCAAAAAGTTGAAAACAGCTTGTAAAAAGCCCTCCCAACATGCCCATAATCTCCCTTCACCCTTGATTGGACATGCTTTGAGGTATCTAATTCTCTTTGATTCTACACTTCCTCTCTAATCCTGTGAAGATGATATTCTATCACCAATCAACTGCCGCTTCCCGTTGCATTTTTCTTTCTTAATTATTCATATTCATATTCATATGTGTGGTGAGAAGTTGCTCCACGAACCCACATTAAATTACAATAACTAATTGATTTTTCTTTTAAAGCAAACTGGTCCCCCCACTTGCCCTATTCATAGGCCTATTTACCTGGGAGAAATTATTTTGACATCCAAAAATTAATTAACGCACTCCTAAATGTTAATATTCAAATTTTTATATTAAAATCTCATACAATTTCACTATTAACCTTAGATACACTCATTCTTGAACTATTTGTTAAAAATATTTCTATTCTTTTTTTTTTTTGTCTAACTTTTCACTTCAATAATTTTTCATTGCTCATTTTCGCCTCAAATAAAAACGTTTCAACACCCGTGAAATAAAATTTCAACTACCTATTTATGGACTTTGTATTTTGAAGTTTCTTGGTTGCAGGAGCGTATTTCCAACTTTATTTGCTCTTTCCTAAAAATAAAAAGGAACTTTTATGGAGTTTTGTTTATCGCAAAGTTCATGTGAGATTTTTTTTCTTTTTTTTTTTTTACTTGAGCTTTTTATATCTTAATAATGGGAATTTTGCACCATCGAAAACTGTACATTCATCACAAGCGAATGAACTTATCCATTCATCATTGGAGAAGATAAACTTTTTTTAAAAAAGAAAGACACAAGAATTGCAAATTTTACTAGAAACGGCCACATAAAACTTGAAACACACGAAATTGAACTTTTGGTGAATTTGCTAGAACTTTAGGACAAAGATAATTTATAAATTCCGCGTACCGGCTTCCAGTATTGATGAAGCGAGAAAAAATGGGAATGTTTTATAAGCTTTTTTTGAAAATTTTTTTTACGTCTTTTGAGACAAAAATTTCATAAATACTTTCGACATCATTCCTTACAAATTCTTATAACTTAAAAAAAAACTATTTTAAAAACACTACCGAACAGATACTTTCTCGCAACTGAAATTATGATTTCAAGAGAACCATTTCAAGTTCAAAATGAAACTAAGCCAAAAAAAATCATTGAAAAGAAAAGTTAGCAAAAAAAGGAAGAAAGGAAAAACTTATTAATATAAGGATTTAGATATGGGTTGTGTCGAAAGTTTAAATAGGGTGAAGTGAAGGGTGATGTGGAATTGTATGAGATTTTAATATTAAAAAATAAATTTGAATGTTAAACATTTAGGGTGCGTTAATAAAATTTTGGAGTGTGAATATAATTTTCCTTCCCCGGGCCGTCCCTTGCTCACCAGCCTTTTCATTGCTTGCAAGTTTGGCTAACCCAAAAAGTCTTGTATCAGGCCCTCATTATGTCCATGGGACTTGAGGTCCGGACTGGACTTCAATTTCTTTATTGAGAAAATTAGATGTTGTGTACACTTAAAAAAAAATGTGTTTATTCTACCACTCATTATTTTTTTAAAAAATAATTAGTGTGAGTTGTTTAATTATCTTTTTTTCCCTATTAATTCAAATGGACAAGTCCAACTCTCAACTGTCTCTTCCTTTTGTTCTTTCTCTCTCGAGTGTTCAAACCACAAGCAGTGTAAAATAAAAATATGCTCTGGTGTAAAGCTTTTGTATTTTACAGTATGCTATTCAAACTTTAGAGTTGTATATATTCTTCCTAACACCATAATGGTATTTATAAAAAAAATAAAATTTTAAAGATAATGTCTATAAAAAATCCCTATGAGCTAGGCCGACTAAATTTACAGCTCTAACTTCAATAATGTACTTCAAAAACCAGAGAGTAAATTAGGTGATATACCACTTTCTTATTACCACCACTGTGTTCTACTACTTTTTTCTTCATTTGATTTATACCATCTCTTTCTAACTAAAAGGTCAAAATACCCTCAAATAATACAGATATACCTAACTCTATCTAAAAAAATACAAAAACTTGTGATCAATTATATCTTTATATTTTTTAAAAATAGTATTTTTAAAATTTTTCACATAAATGATAAATTAAAAAATATTACTACAAAAGTAGTATTTCTCAAGTTGACTCAAAATTATGTGTATAAATCAAATAGACCCATGTGAAAATTTTACATGATAACATATATATATATATATATATATATTTTTTTTAAAACTATATCGTATAAAAAATTCATACCGTAACCATTAAAAGTTGTGGCTTTACCTCACAATACCAAGTACCTAACTTTTGGCACGTTGCTAATTGAATTGTGTTTGCAATTATCATTCCACAGCCGACCTAATCATTTTGAACTTGTCGTGCCTAATTCAGTCCCAAAGTCAGTGAATGCAGAAACAAGATGACTGAAAAGCATCTGAGTAGATCATTATAGCGTAAATATTGGGCCCCTCACGTGTGGGTGTGTTAGATCAGGACCACTAAAAGTCCAGCAGCAAATTTTCAGGACAGAGAGAGGACCACCATGTGACTGCCAATCAGTACCTCAGTACAGAAAATCATGCACGGGACTGTCTGTCGTTTCCCTCAACCCTCCCCCTTTTAGCCCTTTCCAATTTCAATCACTCGGGAAGCCCTCGGTTCTTTTTTTTGCGGTTAAAACCTTAATATTTATAAAAACAATAAGTTTTGTTTTAAAAAAATATGCTATTATATGTTTGTCATATTATACAACTTTTACATATTAAAATGTAAAGTAAAAACAACCATAATGTTTAAACTAAAATTATGGTTCAAACTAATTACTAAACTCTTTATATATATTAAATTGGGTTCTTTATTTTATAAATAAAGAGGTTTTAATCGTATACGAATAAAAAAGTTTCTTTAAAATAAAAATCATTTTCTCTTAATTAAAAATATTATTATATCTTTTAAGTATTGTGTAGAAGTACATGCTTATATATATGTATATATTTTAAACTAGAATACAACAAAATGTCAAAATCAAAATTAAGAGGGCTTTTCATTCAATGGTTCAGTTGTTTTGAATGAAAAATTTCATTTGAGTCATTTTTGGTAGAAATAATGTCAAGTCGATTTTGAACCATTGATTAGAAGTTTTAAACAAAAACAAAGCTAAATCTAAAAATAACTCTATCTTTTTTTAACATTTTAAACTTATTTTTCAAACCATACATTTCAAATAAAAAAGTTAAAAACCACTATATTTTAAACCAACAAAACAACTGGAACTTAGGGTTTGTTTAGTGCGTGGGTTTAGAATGGTGTGATTTAGAACTATATAGTCTGAAATGTGAGTTCTAAATCATATAGTTTAAACGATAGTTTTGAAGGTTAGAAATTAGAAGCCCTAATTCTACCGAGAACGACAAACATACAAACAAAAAATAAGTAAGAACACTCAAAATTTATAGTGGTTCACTCTCGATGTAAGAGCTTCGTTTATTTTCGACAGCTATAGAATAATTCACTAAGATGATGATAAAGTTTATAAGAGAAAATAGTACATACTCTCTCTAAATTTTTCTCAAGCATCTCTCTCACTCAAATTCTGATTTTTCCTCACTCTCTCTACAAAAAAAAGAACTCAACCTGTCTATTTATATGTTTACAAAAGAATAGGTAACAAACTCCAAATATTGCAACACACAAACTCTAGGACCCGACACGTGCGGCCGCGCAAGATTTCAACATGCGCATGAACAGGCTCTCTCTACAAGGGGCTGTGGAGCTTCAAGGGCACGGCTGCACGTTGCTTTTGTATTACCTTGTAGCCGCACAAAAAACTTTTCCGCCAGGGTGAGCTATAACGCTCTTGAATTTTAAAGTAAGATTAATTATATTAAGTTTAATTATTAAGTATGCCAGTGTAATTTTTTATGTTAATTTTTAGTCATTTAAAATTTTGTTGCATTTGTTATATTTAAATTTGATTTTTAGTTTTAAAAACACCAAATGATATTTTTTATACCACATGTTCTCTATATTTATGAAAACGCCCTTGGGTCTTTTCTTTTTCTTTTTCCCTTCCTTTTTCACTTCTTTCATGCTCTCTCTCTTTTTCTCTCAACCCTCTCTCTCGTCTGTTTCTTTCTCTCATTCCCATCTCTCTTTCTCTCCCATTTTCTTTGCTAAATTTCATTCTTAAGCTTAACACCCGTTGATTTGAAGTTAAGAGATAGAGATTCAAGCCAAAAATCCTCTTCAAAAATGTTGATTTGAGTTTTTTAGGTTTTGAATATATATGGAGCATTGAAGCTTACGTTATTGGATTTCAAATGAGGTAGGATATTTCTATCCCTTTCTTTAGTAGCCTTCTTTAAACTATTTTGACCAAATGCGTGATTTTTAAATGATTGTAGAAATAATTTCTGTCCTGATTTTGAAGAATTGTATTTCGATATTCTTTTTAGATTTCTAAAACCCACACAGTAACTTTTTATCAAATTTCTTACAAGTAAGTATTTATTTATTTTTGTCAAGATCTTTAGATTTGTTTGCGAATGATATTTTTATCTATGATTATTGTTTTCAAACAAATTGTTTTTAAGTAATTATCCTACTGAGCCTTCTACTCACATTTTTCCTGTTTTTAAAATCCCCCTTTTAGGTTTAAAGAGAGAGGAAGGTCCCAAGATCGAAACCTAGCTCTATGGATTGAAATGGTATTTTTCTCTAAACTATTGTACGATATATATACTGTACAACTAGTCCCGACGTCATCGCCTATATTAAATATATATTACGATTTATTCTGTAAGTGATGATTCACGGTGATTTTGTTATCATTACTATTATCCATATTTCACGATGTTGTTTTCGTCTTTGTGAGCCCCACCATTTGTTTAATTTTAAGGACAATGATTTACGATGATGTTCAATGATTTTGTATTATTAATATTATCATTTACTATTATCTACCTACCTACTTTCGTAGTAAGCACCCACGTGATGGTGAAGGAGAATAAACTCTCGACCTCACCTTCGTGGCATTCACAGGATGATGGCTGCCAATGATATTTATTTATTTTCTATATATATTTATTTACTTTTTCCTTTATTTACCTCATTTATTTCATCTTATTTACCTAAAACTCCTAGACCCCTTTTTGGGACGTCACATGCGCACCTGTGAAAAAAAGTATTTCCCTAAAATCCTTTGCGTGAGATGATATTCTAAAATGCGTTGAATTTGACTCCACACTTCTTAACATTGAACTTGTGTTTAAAATGTAAAGGTTTAAAACAAGAATAAAACATCACATGAAGTTTAAAACGAGAGTTAATATTTAAAAAACTATAGTTTATGAAAGAAAACGATAATGAGAATAATTTTTATGGTAAAAAAAAGTTCAAACTATGTGCACTCGAGGGGAAGTAGGAGGCAAAGTTTCAATTGTAAGTGTTTAAACCGGCTAAAAACTATCTATATGGTTTAAAATAATCTCAATCATTGCTTCATCAAGTGTCATTTGAACCACATTTGTAGTTTAAATTGGCTTAAATCTATGCACCAATGGTGGGACATTAAATTTTTAGGTATGTGCCCCCATCATTATAATGTGTATATAGCTTCCCTTTTCAAGTTTCAAATCACAGACTTGGGCACGGACAATATTTCTCTGTTATATATACCACGGAAATCAGTGACCCCACCACCTTATCTTTCTTTTTCTGTCTAAGGAATCTCTAATACATAAGAGGGTCCTAGCTAGTCTCTTAGAGCAGGCCCCTCTTTTCCTTTAACTCTAATGCATTGACACCTGGAAATTGGATTTTTGTATATTGTGAGTGTGAGTTATACATGTAGCCAATTATAGTGCGGTTTCAGTTCTGGCCTTGCAGGTCAGATGATGTGCTTCTCACGTGCGTTGGCTCAACTACTGTCTCCCACTACCCTCTTACTCCTCAGTCATCATTTGTCCCTACTAGCTAGCTAGAGCTTTGCAAGTAGCATAAGATGTTGGACTGATGGATTAAAGTGGAAAGGAGTGTGTCTTTTTTGGCAAGGAAGATTTATGGAGAATCATGACTAGAGTAATGTAAAATTCATGTTGTAAAATAATATTAGTGACCGTTTGTTCATAGTTTTCATTAATACAAATGGACCGTTTAGGCCATAATTAGAACAAAAAAGTTATGATTCAAATTTATTATAAATTCAAGTTTTTTGTTTTGAATCAAGTTCTTAAAAGATTTTGTTTTAGACTGTGGTTTAAACCAATGAATTAAACATGAGGCTAGATATATTTGAGCTTTTAATGGATGGGTTTTAATACTTTCAAGGAGCTCCATGCAATAAGGATGATATTTTCAAGTGGGGAATGTGATAAAAAATAAGATATAAAGGATGTCAACTTAATTGAGATCGATGTATTAATTTACTTTGATACCATCTATTTTTTGACACAGTTCATTAAAGGAAAATGCGGTAGGAATGTTTTACTAGTAGTATAGGTAAACCTGTTAATTTATCACATCAAAACCAAAAAAAAAAAAAAAAAATACAACTAATGTCAAAGATAAAGATTTTAAATTTTTACCCCTTGAACAAATGACTTATGATCTTGCAAATGACTTATGATCTTGCTGCTACTTTGAGCTTGAACTATTCGTATTAAGTGGTATTTATTGTTTAGTCCTTTCCAACGGCCGTAGCAGTATTTGGACCATTTTTTTAATATACAGCACTGTTTGTTTCAACTTAATTAATAATTTGGTTGTTTTAAGTGGTCAGGATTATAGCTAAAAAAAATCAGGAAGGTTCGTGACGCGTCTGGATAAAAAAAAACAGATTTAAGAAGCTAGCAAAAAAGACTTGAATTAATAGCCAATAATCGATATATATATATATAGTCTAACGTATGTAATGTTTTTAAATTGAAAATACGATTCTATTTATGTGTGTTGTTGTAATGCTCAATTTGTTGCAATATAATTTACAATATTACATGTGTCTTATACGAACTACTTGAAAGTTGTACGAAAAAAATACATGCTCGAACGAGTAAAATTACAAAGCGAACGCCGGAGGCAAGCCAAAAATTTATATTTATATATATATATATATATATTATTATTCTATGGTTCATTATATATGCATATATATATATATATATATTTGCAGTTACGTCGCATCTGAGTCTGAACCATTGCAATGAAAAAATATCTAAAATCTCACGTGGAGTGAGTTCACAGCATCAACCGATGTGCCCCCTGCGGCCAATTGCGTTGCGTTTTTCCGAGTCCATACGAGGGAACTGTTCAAACCGACCCCAGATATAGTGCTGATAAATAATTCATTCCCACTTGACGAAAGAAGATAAAGCCAGACTGCGTTCACATTAAGGGCACCGAGTACTGCGCTTACCCATTGGCCAGATCTTTCTACTTTTTTTTTAACGCACCATATTTCTATTTATATTTTAAAGTATGACTATATGAACATATATGGATATGGTATACAAATGCATATACATATATACATGCATTGTATGATATAATACTGATGTGGAATACAAATATACATATATATTGCATGATTGTATCTCCATTAGAGATGAACACATATCAAATGTGTGTGATTAAATTATAAGATAATGATGATCGCCAGTTGAGTTTAATCGTGAAGAATTAGAACTTTCTGTATTTTTAATAGAGTGTTTGACAATCTTGATTCAAAATATTTTAGCATATAAGAGTTTTACATTAAAGTTTACTTTTATTTTACATCACAGCATGTGAGAACTTTACACTGTTTGAGTTCAAATAATTGGTTTGAACCAAATTTTTTAAACATCCTATAAATAAAGCGATAATGTGTAAATTTACCATTAGATTATTTTTTAACATGAGTATAATGTGTGTAATATATGTGTTTTTTTTTTTTTTAAAAAACCCATATATATGTCAAAAAAATAACACACATATGTAGATGCGAGTACACACATGCATATTGAAAACTAAGGGGCTTCTTTGTCAAAAGGGGACCATATATAGGGTAACGTGCAGCCGACTGGTGCCCATGTGGTGGATAAAAAGCATGTGTACACTGAGTTATTATATACATCTTTGACTTTGATTTATTACAACAATTAAGTGTGAGTTACTAGAATCTTAGGGCGTCCGCGTTCTATATTATATCCTAGCAAATTTTGCTCTTACGTAGAATATATATAGTGTCGATGAATAGGGATGTGATATAATTTCATTACGCATTATAAAAAATATATTATATATATATATATATATATTCTCTATCGATTTATACAATCTAGGCTCAATTGGTCAGATTGATTAATATATATTAGCTAAGATACCTCTCCCTTAGCCTTTGTTTTATTAATATAAATTTACACTATTCTTAGTCAACATAAAAAAGTTGACTAAAGTTTATATATTTTGATTGGGTTGACTTTTCTACCAAAAGCGTGTGGCCGGTAACATTTTGCTTGTAATTTACTAACTTTTGATCACAAACAATATATAAATGAATTTTCAAGTATAAACCAAATTTTTTTGTTCACATTCAAGTACAATGTTTATCTTTCTCAATAACTAATATACTAAAGTGTGTCCAGAATTATTACAGTATTCCCTTACGGAAACAGAAAAATATGTGGGCCTTTTGGGAAGACTTTTTCAAAGCATAATTTGCTCTCCAACCTTCATGTATATATAACGCTCATCAGCTCAGCGTATAAGTCATTGCATATTTGCAACACTTGAAAGAGAGAGAGAGAGAGAGAGAGATCTAGAGAGAGAGATTTGAAATTGGGCACAATGGAAATTAGTACAAAAAAAGAATCATACTTTGTTTTCATGAACTATGATCCAGAATATGATCGCCTTCGAGCTGATAAGTCAGTCAACATATATATATATATATTATATACTATATATGTGTATATAGATAATATTATGTTTAATATTGTAATCGATTTGCTATAACTTTTCAGGATAATATTAAGATTTTTGTGATATAAAAAGGCTTCACATTTGCAGGTCAAAGAAAGGGACAAACGAGCTTGATTCATACTTGAGCCGGAAACATGACGAGATATTGGCAAGCACACTTGAGCCAGGCAGCTACAACAAGACATTGTCTTTGGTCATTGTTGATGGCTTTTCCGTCGAGATCACTGACGAACAGGTATGATTCCTTATATATATATATATGCATTATTTGTTAATATAGTATAGTACATTTGTACTTATTACTTTCTTAATTTCAACATGTGATTTGTTATTTTGTCAGGCCAAGATGCTTAGATCTGCGAAAGGAGTGAGGTTGGTGGAGAAGAATCAAGAACTTTCTTAATCATGTATTGGTGTTTTCTAGCGGTTTAAGTTAGTATATGTTGTCTATCTCTATATGATTTATGATCATTTACCTTTATTAACGGTAAATGCTGGTTAATTTTTATCCTTAAAATATATATTATATATATATATGTTGGTTGGATCAAGACAAGCTCGATAAGAATGTTATAATTATGACGCGACCTACCTGTTTTATTTAGTTAAGTAAACACATCTAATCTGGACTATATATGACTCTCTCTCTCTCTCTCTCTCTCTCTCTCTCTCTCAGTCCTAAAGATCTGGGAGTCCCATTATTAATTTATTAAGCTCTAAATGTTAATAATTTTCCATCTTGTATCATGTCATTTGTTTTCCAAACTAAGGTCAGATTTGGCAAAAAAGAATCCCACCAACACTCTGTGTATCAGCAAGCGGTGAAAGAGAGAGATGTTCTTCAGAGGGAGAGAGAGAGAGTTAAAAATATCCATCTTTCTTATCTCATTTGAATGAAGAGCCAGCAAAATCTTTCTTTACTTTTATTATTCTTTCATTTTTTTTTGTTTCCTTTGGGTTAGGCATTTCTCGGTGCCTTCTTTTGTTCTAGGACGTTTGATATGTGTGTATACATACATACACATGCATGCATGCATGCGAATATATAAAGTAAACTAATTATTGCTTTGTAATTTAGCTACACAAAAAAAAAAAAAAAAAAAAGACAAACAAATCAATGCAATGAAGTAAACTGGGGAAGTTCATGACGTAATTAATTTGCGGGATTTCCCAACTTCTTCGGGTCGGGAGAAATCATTAATGTGATCAATATGTCCACTTGTTGGGCTTGTTTTCAGGAATATGAGGGAAAATGGTATTTTTAAAATATTGTTTTAATTGATGTGGGTAATTACTGATTAACCGATATAATACGTGTCTGATTAACATTTAGTCAATAATTTACCGAGAAATCACTGACGAACTAGATGGTGATCTAATCTAATTGATTGGACATTTTTCTGGTATTTTTGAAACGGTCACTCCACTTGATTTCTTTTGATTGTACGAGATTATAATACCTGTATCTTGTGGTCCTATAACACGTAAAATCCCATTCGTACCCTCGACGATTGACCCCACGTACTGTATAGACATGCACCAAACGATAAGAGGTGACATGGGAAAGGAAACATTATCAGAAAGCAAGCTAGATTCTTACTAGTAAGTAATTCTTTAAACGTGAGGGACACTATTGTTTTTGAACATTTCATAGTTACACCAGGACAGTAAAAGAATTCCAGCCATCTTTAAGACTTTATCTAGTTAGGGCAATAAGGCTATGCAAAGAGCTCGGTGGATAGACCCCCACTTCCATTTGTCTATTAAGTTTGAGAAAAGGCCTGACATTGTGGGTCTCATTAATTCATCTTTGCAATTCTATAGTGCAATAATGTCATTTTGTTAGGTAATTTTACTCTCTCTGGCCACACAGTACTATTTCACCCCCTCGTTTTACCATGTGAAAAGGCCGCAATTATATAGCTATATATTCCATTCAATGAATTTGAAAGTCTAGGCACACCTATAAGTGTCGTATAAATGCATATTGAAAAATAATGCTAATAGCATCCACGGTGTTCAACATCACATGCTAATTAAAAGTGAATTTCACAAAATAAGATTCACAAATACAAATAGGGCTCCTTTAGTGCATTGGATATTATAACATTGGATAGGATAGTCTTTGAAGATTGGATTGGATTGTATTGAAACGGATATGATAAAATTTTAACTAATTTAATTTAATGTTTGGTATTGTGTTATTAGGATATGGGCTTTTTGTTAAAAAATTTTCAAATATTTGGGTCAAATTTTGATTTTTTAAATTAAAGGGGCAAAGATATTTTCCAACATATGAAAATTACATTTTGACCCCTTGTCTTTTGGAAAATTATAATTTGACCCCAAATTTCATAAAATTTTGTAAACAAGTCTTTAAAGTTTTTCACAATGTACAAAATATTTAATCCCATGCTTTAGTGAGGGATTGTTAATCCCCTTTTAAGAGGATTCAAGTATGGATTTGATAAGAACTTATCCAATCCAATCCTTTAAAGTTTTTCAAAAAACAAAGTTGTAATATTTAATTCAATCTAATATTTTTTAATCCCGTGTACCAAACATGCCCATAGGTTTAATTTTTATTTATTTTGTTTATCTAAAGATATTGCTCATTATATCATGGATGTTGATTCTGAATGTACGTATTGCTAGCAAGACAAGTTGATTGGTACTAGAAGACCCTGATATAGAACAAGTCGAGCATTATGGATTGATAAGTAATTATTCAACTTTATGATGTTTCAAAGAAAAAATATTAATCCAACTTACGTAAGTATCTAATTGTTTTAGATATCGGTAGATGTACGTTTGGCTTGACGAAGTGATCTTCTAGTATAAGCCACAAAATTCAAAAACAGTCCCCTTAATTAGCCAAAAAAAAAAAATAATGGGGAAATCAAGGAAAAAAAACTTACTATTTATTCTTTGTGTACCAGCGAACATGTAGCAGCAATGAATCATATATCGCCAACTATAATGTCACCCAAAAAGAGCGCTATAAATTATCTTATATCATAATTCTGTATCAGTATATCATCACAATTCACAAAACGCGCACCTCATATATATTTTCTCTACTACGTGCAAATGATGATATATATATATATATATATATATATATAGGGGACCAAGGCGCAAAAATAGCTTCAAGCACACACACTTATTACATGTATATATATATATATATCATCACCATGTAATTCATATACATTTATTAACATACATCATTCATATTGTAACATACATGTGCATGTTTATGTATGCATTGATTTAATTAAGTAACGACAACGACGACAATCAAGACACATTTTGTCCACTCTACCTCGGGGCTTCGAGCTTGCCGTCTCCAGTTATCGCCAGAAGCCCTTGAGGGAGAGTGAGCAATAAAAATGCCTTGGTGCTCCAATATTAGCAAGCGTTACCTAAAAAATATTGAACAAATGACAAAAACGTACAATCGAATAGAAGGCACAGTTTGCTGGTAACTCCCCCTCGCGGGCATCTTAAAACCATGCACCCAATGTCTTCTCTTAGGGAATTAAGCAAAACATGGATTGCAATGGTTTAGAAGCCCTTGAGGGAGAGTTCAGCAACCAATGCCTTGGATAAAAAATATGTAATATACGATTTATTCATTTGAGTTTTTGTTTATTTGTTTTGCTTGTTTGTTGAAGAGGAATGAGGTTGGAGGCTTGGAGCACCCTCTTTTATAGGCCAAGAAAGAAGAGAGAAATATGCATTGTTATTCAAGTATGTGGTGCAACTATAGCTGACAATAGTATTAGCATTGACCTTATTTCGTGGGGTCCCCATATCTTGGCACTTGATATTTAGTGCCACGAAACCAGATCCACCATCTTCCAATGCTTCTTCAACGTCCAACCCAATATTAATAATATTAAATTGATGAGTATCATTAGCCCAGCTAGCTCCCAAAATATTGAGGACAACTTTTCATCAAATTATTTAAGTGTTTTTTTCGGAGAATTAAATCGTATGACTAAATGTATAAAGTTGTATACCTAGATTGTTATTTTTAAAAAAATGAAAATGCAAGTCTTTATAAATTGTTAGCTCAAATAACTTGGTCCTTGGACTAAATGGCTAAGTGACAAATTAAAAATCAGTTTTATTCAAGATCGAGAAATTTAGAACAGCAGTAGAACCATCTGATGGCTACAACCATAAAGGAAAAGATGGCCCTTAAGAACCTCGACGAGGCGGTTAATATTTTCTTTAAACAAAGAATAAAGCTGCTTATAATGAAGAGCCAATGGGATCTCAACCTTATCTCTCTTCGCAATAAGGTCAAAGCAATTACAAAATTCTTTCTTGTTTGACATTCTCCTCTATTAATCCTACTTTTCTATCTCACTTATTTTTGCTTTATATCTCTTCCAGAGCCAATCGAATATCTTCAAATTGGTTATTAATGGGGTTCCTTAAATTCGGTTGCGGTTTTCGTGTTACATTTAACTTGTGCGAGAAAAAAGGGGACCAAAGTTCTATGGTAGTGACAGAGCAAAACCAGGCTATTGTTTTCATCGGACAAAGTTGAGAACCTAAAGCAATGTGTTATGTGGCAAACGGACCGTGGATGCTTCATTAATATTCCCTTTCGGAATTGATTATGGAGAATGGATTCCGCTCATATGTCTTTTTATTTGTGGGTTTTTTTTTTATGTCCCTTTAATAATATTATAATTTATATGGCGTCAATTATGGCGTCAATTAAAAAGTTTTAACTGATATAAAATTTTAATTGACGTGTTATGATAGTTTAATTTATAATATAATATTTTAGTTGATGTGTCGCATTTTATTCAAGGGATACAAAACGAGTTAGGAACAAATAGATACATGAGTTGAGAGTCGAATTATTTGCCTGTCCAATTTTGATGTCCAAATAATATATAGCCAATAAAATCATGCTATATCATTTAAAAGGTTTAAAATGTTCTTTTGTTGACCTTTTCATGCTTGTTCATAAAATAATATGCAAAATAAGATTGGTTAAACACCATTTGAGATATCAAAGATTAGACAGGTGATTTGGAAGATAAATCCATGAAGAATCACCTCCTTGTGGTCTAACTTGAATGTTGAGCCTCATTCATCGATCTGACTCTAGCATGTTTTGAACCTAATACGGAACTTGGTCTGTGTGCTAGACCTTGATGCTAGTTCTGGCTTGTAGTCCCGATCTAATAAGTTTTCTAAACGAGGTTCCAACACTAATTCCATCTTGGATTGGCACTGTCCTTGGCTTGACCAATGATCACGACCTAAAACTTTTGTTTAAAAAAATTTCAAAAACAATCTTTTTGTTTTCTCAATGAAAAAGAATTAAGAACAATTAAAAAAAAATTACCTAACATGTTTTAAAACAATCACTTTTTTAATAAAAAAAGCAAAAAAAAAGTTTTTCTTAAACAACCGAGAACATGGGTTATCGTTTTCTAAAGTCTCTTTCATTTATAGTTGATGTTTAGGGTGTTTTGGATATTGGTTTAAATTAAAACTTTTCATTTAAAATATTATAACATGTAAGAGCTTTACATTATAACATATGAGAGCTTTATATTGTAGTTATTTTTTATTTTACATTGCCCTGCGAAGCACCTTAGCTGTCAATTTGATAGGTTAATGGCACTTAAAAAAAAAACCGTCGCTTTTCATTTCCCGCCTCTCATGACTAAGACCGTAGTCGTTTATGCGGTTGTTGTCGTTTACAAGTTGGCATCGTTTTTGAGCAATGACTTTAATATGTATCGTCCTTTTTTACATTTTGTCGTATTTCAAATTTCCTTGCCGTTGAATATCTGTTGCGTATTTCATACACACACACACACACATTGGAGCGTGTGTTTTTGTATATCGTAGCAGCCCTAATTGTTTGTCGTTTCTAAGGTCTCCGGTGTTTGTGGTTGATGGTTATTGGTGTTGTAAGTTGTTCTCATTTGCATGGATCTATCGTTTTTGTAAAAGTATTGTCATTTATGAAGTTTTCTGCTGTCCCTTCTGAGGCGATGTCGTCTCCATGTTGCTGTAGTATTTCAGAGTTGCAAACTTGGAAGTTTTAGTTTTTATATTTGATATATTTTTTAAATTAGATTTAATACATAAACTTATATATTCTTTTGATCAATCTTTAATTTTCACATAAAAAATTATCCAAAATAATCTCAAAAAAAGAGAACTTTAAAAACTTTAAAAAAAATTATGGTAAAGTTTTTTAACTTCAAAAATGTATAAAATACCTTTAAAAATAAGTGTTTTGTGTGTTTTTGTTTTATTTTTCTTAGTTTCAATTGTTTCCTCTTATTTAAATATAATTTGATCATTTTAAAGGTCAAAATTAATTGTTGATTGAGATAAGGTAGATTTGTGGATTAAAGTTTGATGAGATGAAAAATAGAAAGTATAGTTTTTGAATTAACCTATATGTAAAAAGACAAATAATCCCTTTCAATATTGGAATAAATTGTATTTTTGACTCCCGAACTTTGGTTAATTTGTTATCTTGTCCCCAAACTTTGAAAGCTGGCATGCACAACCTTGAACTTTAAAATGTTAACAAAAACACCCCTCAAACTTTAAAATGTTAACAAAAATGCAACTTTTTGTTACATTCCATTCATTAGAGTTTTATTTTTGCCCCCGAACTTTGGGAGCTATGTCATTTTGTCCCTCGAACTTCAAAAACTGGTATGTTTATATCCTAATTTTTTCCCTTTTCTTTTCTAGTCAACAATTCTTCACACAAATCAAAACTCAAATTGCTCATCAAAGAGTCGTTAATGGAGCCAAGATGAAAGAGTATTACTTCTTTGAGATGAGAGTAAAATTATGAAACATGCAGTAGCGAACAATACGGTCAATGCGGAGCGAAATAAAATTTATTAAGTAGTCGTAGAGGAAGCCAACGAAGAACGAGGAGGATGAGGAGAAGTGTGGAAGCAAGCTTGAGGTCAAGAAAAATCTTTCATTTTATTCCAGTTCCATTATGCCTCAATCTTAGAAAACACAATTCTTTCTTCTTCAATCCACTTGAAATCTATGAATGTTGCTCAATTTCGAGCTCAACCTCCTCAATGGTTGTAATTTTAGAGCTCGGGCTTCAAGTTTAAGCCTTAGCTTATCTCCTCTTCATTCTCCTCCTTATTTCTTATTGTCTTCATCCTCGACTACTCAATAAATCTTGTTCAGTCTTGGTTTAGTCCACGACTCTTAGGTGATCAATTTGAATTTTGATTTATATGAAGAATTATTCACTAGAAGAGAAAAAGAAAAAAGTTTAGGAGGTAAACATACTAGTTTTTGAAATTCAAATGGCAAGATGACATACTAAAGTTCGAGGCAAAAATAAAACTTTATGCATGGAATGTAACAAAAAGAGATATTTTTGCTAACATTTTAAACTTCGAAAAGTGTGCATGCTAGTTTTTAAAGTTTAAAAGGCAAATGACGAAGTAACTAAAGTTCAGAAGGCAAAAATAATATTTATTCTAAAAAATTTTAATCACATCTTGAACAAATTATTAAGATCCAACAAATAAACCCAAGAATCTGAAACAACTATCTCTGTCTCTTTTCAATAAGCAATTGTATAATTATCAATCTTACTGGACTACGGATTTAGATGCATTTGTGTGAACACACCATCAACACCAACAAGTTGAACTGGACTCCTTCTTTGAAACTAGGCTAAAGAGCCAAGGGTTATTTTCGAGACTGGCAAAACATATTGGTCCATTCCATTAAATATTGTTGTTTATTTGTTAATCGGAGATTAATCTCGGTTATTTCAAATTGACGTGACATACCTGATCTACTAAATAATTTCTCCTCTTCTAAAAAACATAATCAAGGTTAGAGGAGAGCTACTTGTTTTGTACATCAATTAGCCTTAGGTTGAGTAATGATTAATATTGTCAGTTTATCACAAGGTTTTTCATGAGAATCATTCATTGCAATTTTATCATTATTGGATATGAATTTAGTTTCATATTATACTCGTAAATGCCAATTTTCCATTGTAATCAAGGATAAAAAGAGCAGAAAATGAATCATAATTTGACTTAGCACTCCCACAAGAATTTAAAATTTTATCATTAGAAGTTACTATGTTGGTCTCCTTTTCCAGTAGTATACATCTTCATTAGAAGCCTTTGTTCTAGACTTCATCAAAATGGCTCACGAATATGCTTCCTCTACTTGACCCGATCATCACCCTATCTATCGTTACAAATTAGATGCCCTGATTCTACCGAAAACAAGATATGTAAAACAAAAAATAAATAAAGAAAAGAACACAAGAAATTTATAATAGTTCATCTACAATGGGAGAGCTATGTCTACTTTCAGCTATTGTAGAAATCCACTATGAAGAAGAAAAAGTATACAAGATAACGTTACTCTCTCTCTTTAATTTTTTCTCTAGCCTTTCTCGATTTTCTGAGTTATGCAAATAACCCCTAAAAAGTCTCGTTTATTGGCATAAAAAAAGAGTAGTTTCCTAAAAAAATAAATTGTTCATTTGTGACCCAGCGCCGCAGCCTTAGCTTTGTTGTACACTTTAGAAATTTCGACCATCACAGTGCTAAGGTCTTTGCCACAAGTAATGGAGCTCTGCCTGTGACACTGCCTTCTCACAAGGTCGATCGACATAATCCTCTGCTTGAGGATTAAAGCACTTGAGGATTAAACTCCTCTAAAATGTGATGACCAATTCACCATGTCTAGATGCATATATTAATAGGTTAGGCCTTCATGACTCGTATGATGTCTTTGTTAGAAGTTAGAATATGTCTAACATCGTCAAATTTCTGGCTTGTTATGATGTCTATAATGTAGATAGTAAACCTTCCCCCCTCTTGAGCTAGTTTTTTGGGATGAATTCTTACCTAAACGCATTTATCAATTTTGAGTTTCCTAGTTGATGGCCGAAACATCTTGAACACCAATGGAAACTTAATTTTAGAGTACTTATGGAACTGCTTGGTGCTTTCCCTCTTGCATATAAGATCCAGGATCAAGAGACGTAGATTTGTATGTTATGTATTCATTATTATCATGAGGATCAGAGAACTTACATTTTGGTTTCATGCCTATGCATATGAAGGCAATATTTATATGCCTTTTGATTATTCTTGTAAAAAAAAAAATTAGTCCAGAAAGAATACTCGGAAAGAAAGAAATTATAAAAGGAAAACGAGAATTTAGTGTAATGAACCATATCATGGACCAACTCACCTGATGCCTAGAGCAATATCCTATTAGCTGGAAGAAGGCATCATGTAATAAGCCCTAGTACTATTAATTATTCTACGAAAAGTACCGTTTAATTAATTAGCTGATAATCATCGGCTATTCTCAAATCTTTTATCCTAAGAATATCCCAAGCCCTAGGGAGAAGTTGGAACTTTCAGATATATGTGGTTGGACTTTGCCATCCATTGATTAAGTGGTCCTGATGATGATGATGATAATCAAGACACCTTTTGTCCACTCTACCTGCAAGGGCTTCAAGCTCACTGCCATCTCCACCGGTATTGTTTGGAGCCCTTGAGGGAGAGTGGGCAACCAAAATTGCCTTGGGGCTCCGATATATCGAACAATACATGACGACAAGCACACAAATGCACGCCACACGGTATAGCAAGGCACCGTTTGCTGGGTACTCCCCCTCGAAGGACTCTTAAGCCATGCCCCATGGTTGCCTTGGAGAAGCGCCATAGATTGGAACGGTTAAGAAGCCCTTGAGGGAGAGTCAGCTAACAATGCCTTGAAACATATGATATATGTTATAAATTATAATTCACTCATGAGCTAACTTGTTTAGCTTTTTAGTTCGGATTGTAATTTGTTGAAGAGGAACGAGGACGGAACTCCAACTTTTATAGGCCAAAAAAGAAGAGAGAAGCTGCTATAAACGAAGAATAAAGCAGCTTATAATAAAGAGCCTAAGGGATCTCAGCCTTATCTTTCATCGCAATAAGGTCAAAGCAATTCTAAAATTCTTTCCTGTTTGACATTCTCCTCTATTAATCTTACTTTTCTATGTCATGTATTCATGCTTTATATCTCTTCCATTGCCAACCGAATATCATCAAATTGGATAATGGGGTTCCTTATAATCGGTCGCAGTTTTCGTGTAACATTCAACTTGCATGCGAGAAAAGAAGGGGACCAAAGTTCTATGGTACCGTGACAGAGCAAATCCAGGCTATTGTTTTCATAGGACAAAGGTGAGAACCTTGCAATTAATGCGTTATGTGGCAAACTGATTGTAGATGCTTCAATATTCCCTCTCGGAATATAGAGAATGGATTCCGCTCCTACGTCCTTTTATTTGGATTCCTTTTCGTGCCATTCTCATATATATGTCATGGTAATTAAAATATTTTACTTGACATAAAATTTTAATAAATGTGTCATGATATTTTAAATAATATGGTATTTTGGTTGACATGTTGTATTGTTGAAGGAATATGAAAAAGGACAAGAACAAAGTAACAAATGAGCGGAAATTATGAAAAATCGCCTTCTAAATTTGGGTAGTTTGGAACTATCTGAGGCCAACAATACGAGGCCCAAAATATAGAACTCAGGGACTCAGGCTAAGGTTTTGATGAGTTCAGTTATATACGTACTGCATTTTGATTAATTATTATAAAAAAAAAAAGCGTTTTTGAGCAGATAGTTTAAAGTTTTGCCCGTAGAGTTGTTCTTGACCACCGTGTGTAGCTTGTGTTCTCAACAACGATTCACAACTACTGTTGCCTGTTGTCTTCTTTTAGAATCGTTTTCGTTATTGTTGTTTATAACATATTACTGTGGTCTTATTGTCACATTTCTTCATTTTAGGGGTCTGAGTCGTCCGGCCAACCTCAACTCGTTGATCTGACTCTGGCACGTTGATCAAATTATTGCAATACTCGGTTTGTAGGCTGGACACCGATGCTAGTTCTGGCTCGCAGGCCTGACCCAATAACCGGCTTGGCAGTGACCTCGGCTTGACCAAATACCATGGCCTAAAATCTTTGTTCCAAAAAAGAATTAAAAAAAATAAAGTTTAGTTTTCTCAATGAAAAGAAATTAAAAACAATAAAAAAAAATAATTACCAAACATATTTTAAAACAATCATTTTTTTTGGTTAAAAAAATATATTTCTCAATGTCACTTCACATTTCCGATCTCTCATGAGTATGAGAACAATAGTCGTTTGTGCAGTTATTGTTGTTTACATGTTAGAGTACTTTTAAGCAGTGACTTCTTCTCCATTTTTTTTTTTTTTTTATAATTTTGTCTTGCAGGGAAAGAGGTCATCCCTTGACATGCCGCGTTATCAAAGAGGCAATGACCTCTTTCTTCTTGCCATGACGCTTGGCATGGCAGGAGACATCTTTTTCCCACCATGTGAGGCATAAAGAACGAGGCCATTGTCTCCATTAGGATAAAGATGTTAGGAATTTGAAAGTCCCATATCGGTTAGTAATGGAGATCATGGGTTTATAAGGGCTTGATTAGGCTACATTTTGAGATGGAACCATTATGTATATGTATGTGTTTATATATATCATAATGACGATGAATACCGGAACCAGCCTTTCACTATAGTAGGGGCAGAGGCATATGGTATTTTTTTAAGAATAAATGACATAAAAATTACGAGGCTATTTGGTATTATTTTTAAAATAGATAAAAATATTTTTGTTTTGAAAAATAAAATTTTTTTTGGAATTCTGTTGAGAGTGTTTTTAAAATTTTTGCTTCGAAAAACATGTAAAAACATTTTCAAGAATTCTAAGAACAAAACCAAACGGGGCCTACATCCTAATATTTTTCAAGAACTACTAGATATATTATGAAAGTTCTATGTTATGAAAAATACCCTACCTGTAAAGTTCTTTATGAAATGTTTGATTTTTATTAAGTTGTTTGGCATTCTTAGTTTTAACCAAAATTTTTGGTTGCTATATTATAAAGTTCTCATATGTTATAGTACTAAGAAAAAATGAGCTGCAATGTTGAGTTCCATACACTACAATAGTTTTAACCCAAATTGGCTCAAACCAACGGTTTCAATCAATGCTCTCAAACACCCTATATAATATATATATATATATATTTGTTTTGTATATCTTTTTATATCTTGATATGATATTAGCCATACATAGTGTTTAGAAACATACACTAACAATAAGAATATCTTCACTAGAGTTTTATTTTTTATTTTTTCATTTTTATACCTTGTATTTTGAGGATAGAAAAAGCTAACAAGTTTAGCATGTGACAAATTTGGCATAAAAATGGTATTGCATTGGAGAATATTTTTTGCACTCAAATTTTGATACTTGACATTGGCATTACATTATAACATTTGAATTAGAGATGCTCTAAAAGTCAGCGAAGATATATATGAAAATATTAAATCTCAGTAGGGGCATAATATAAAAGTTATTAAAATATATAGGGTCAAATTTTAATTTCCAAAGAATGAGTGGGGGCGCCCTCCTAGCTCCGCCACTGATAATTGTTTGCCGTTTCTAAATTCTCCAGCGTTTGTGGTTGATGGTTATGTGAGGAAAGTTATTCTCGTTTGCAAGTATCTATTGTTTTATAAACTTATTGTCGTTTAAAGTTTCTGTTGTCCTTATTTCAAGTGATGTCGTCTGGAAGTTGCTGTAGTTTTTGAAGATGCAAGTTTCTTTCGTTTCTGTCGCTTCTAAGGTTTTTTTTTTTTTTTTGAGATTTTTTTTCCAAGTTCTGCTCCATGACAAGGTCTCCTCAAAGTCTGGATTATTGTCGTTTTTAGTCTCCCATTTAATTTACCGTTGATGTTGTCGTTGTGATGTTATTGTCATTTGCAATTTGAATTTTTTCCCAAATCATACACAAAGAGCATTTTTTTTTTCAAAATTATTATTATTTGAGTTAGCAATGCTACTAGAACTTGAATTTTTTCATTAGAAGTCACGATATTATCTTTTTCCAGCTGTATACAGCTTCATCAGAAGTTTACATATGGCCTATACTTTATCAAAATGACTCACGATTATTCTTCCTTTGCTTGTTTCTCCATCGGTGTTAGTTTCCTCTTTAAGCAAGAGCATGTCCAACGGAATCTACAATGAGCAAAAGGAATGGAGTTGCTCAAATTCAGTCTGATCCAAATCCCGGAAAATTTTTTTCTATGAATAAATGCATTTTAACAAAAATTAGCGCAAATTTTCCAAAATTTCCTTCCAATGAATAGGTTTTTGAGTTTTCACTGGAACTATAATTAATAGATGCCACTTTCAGGGTAAATTGAAATCAAACCTACATTATGTATAAATTAGTTGATTTCTAACTATAGTGATTTGAATTTGCCAACTTATAAGTGACCATAGTTGCAATGTTAAAATTCCCACCTTGAATGCATAGTTATTTAGTCAATAGGTAACAAGGTAATATAAAAAAGCACACGTACATACGTGGATAGACTCAAAAATACTTGTCAAGAATGATTTAAATATGAAAAAAATGCTTGGAGGTACCATCGGTATTAAGCACCATAATTAATAGAAGGTGACCTCATCTGCAGTCACACAACATGAGATCTAACCCTTAATTAATGTATAGTATTCAACATCATCATCGGTGTTATATAGTATTGTTTGATAGATATTGGAATACACACAATGTTACCATGCAACGAATGTCCATGTACGTTTGAATAAATTATTAAGCGCATCATGAATCAATGTCTTGTATCGAAAGATGATGCTCACGATGATTGATTTTATATGTACGTACTAGCCAGGCAAGTAAGCAGGCTTTTGTTTATAATAGGTTGAGCATTACAATATTATTTGATTAAGATGAATCCAATTTTATATAATTAGGAAGTTTTCAATTCAATTATTTAGATCTCATGATCAGCAGGCTCCTGATCTACTTCCGATAATTAACAAAGCTTAAATTGAGAAAAGACCTTCGTCTCAGAGATAGACAAGAAAATAAGGTAGAATTTGGCTGAAATTGACCATTGTCATTTAATACTTGCACTAAGATCATAAAATGATATAACAGAAACACAGAAAGGGTAAAAACTAGAAACCAAGAAGTACTTTTTGCCTTAGATGCAAAAACACGCGCACGCACATATATCAATGAAAAGAAAGTTTAGCTAAGATTTATCATTATTTTCAAAAAAAAAAAGAAAAGAAAAAAAGGAAAGAAGATATGTTAAAAGTTGCCAAAAACATTGTAGCATACAAAAAAGAATCTGCAAATCTCAAAAACAAAAATAACTAAACAACAAAAAAGATATTCAAGCGCCTGAAGATTAAACTCCTCTAAAATGCGATGACCAATTCACCATGTCTAGAAGCTTAAAATTATCAGGCTGGGCCTTCATGCCTTGTATGATTTCTTTATTAGAATTTGTCTCACATTTTGGTATTTATGATATTTATGATGTGGATTGAACGTCCTTTTCCCCTGCACTAGTTTTTGGAGATGAGTTTTATCCGAGCCCATTTATCAGTCTTAAGCTTCCTAATCGATGGCCGAATTTGCAGTCAGTCAACAAGGACCTGTTCAGGCAGGAGGTGATGGCGGAAGAAAAACAAGTAGCAGCGCAGCAGCCACCCCTGCAGGAAGAACCGGAAGGGCAACTGCTCACCGAAGCCCACTCGTGCGAGTTTCGCAACGTGTTTCAAGATGCAAGAGAAGCTCATAGAGCAGATCCGCCAACTTTGGACCTCCTTAAACACTTGTGGAACCTCAATGTTAGAGTACTTATGGTATTGCTTGGTGCTTTCTCTCTCGCATATAAGCTTTGCTGGGACGTTTGCTATCTTGATGATTTGGATTCATGGATCATAAATCATGTATAATGTAAATTTATACATGATGTATTTATTATTATCATGAAGATCAGATAACTTTCTTTTGGGTTCCTGCCTATGCATATATTGATTAATATACCTCGTGATTATATAATAAGAAACATTAGTTCAGAAAGAATACTCCGAAAAAAGAACCGACAATTTAATGTAATAAATTATAACATGGAACAACTCACCTGATAGAGTAACTCAAAAGGGCTGCAAGAAGGAATCAAGTAACGAGCCCTAGTGTTAATTAATTACTCAACAAAAAGCACTTTTTAATTAATTACCTGATAATCATGAGCTATTCTCAAATCTTTTATCCGATGAATCTTTAAAGCCCTAGGGTGGAGTTGGGACTTTCAGATATATATTCTTGGATTTGGAAATCCATTGATTTAGTGGCCATGATTATGATGATGATGATCAAGACACATTTTGTCCACTCTCCCAGCAAAGGCTTCAAGCTCACCAGTCACCGCGGTCTTCGCCGGTATTGCTTGAAGCCCTTGAGGGAGAGTGGGCAACCAAAAAGTGCCTTGGGTTGCTGATATAGGACAATACATGACGACAAGCACACGCAGTATAGCAAGGCACAGTTTGCTGGGTACTCCCCCTCGAAGGATTCTTAAGCCGCGCCCCATGGTTGCCGTGGAGAAGCACCATAGATTGCGACAGTTAAGAAGCCCTTGAGGGAGAGTCAGCAACAAATGCCCTGAAACATATGGCATATGTTATAATTCACTCATGAGCTAGCTTGTTTAGTTTTTTGGCTTGGATTGTAATTTGTTGAAGAGGAATGAGGATGGAACTTCCGCTTTTATAGGCCAAAAAAGAAGAGAGAAGTTGCTATGATCATAAAATGTCATGTGGTGCAACCAGGGAGATCGTATTGACCTCATTGGTGGGATTTTTTTTAAGAAAAGGTGGGGTCCCGCACTTACTATTTTGCATAGTGGCAAAACCAGATCCACCTAATTCTTTGCATAGGTTCTCTAACTTAGGTCCAACTGTGTATTATTAGATTAAGAATATTGGTGAAAACAAGGCTATAAATATGCTTCCAAATCCTTGAAAACAACCCTTTTTCATCTAAAGTCACATTAATAAAATAAAATAATGACTTTTTTTTATAAAAAGAAGTATATGTTATAGTAAGAGAATATGTTATAGTTTCTGAAATTTTATCATTTATTGAAATGTAAGTTTTTGTTTGTTAACTGGAATAATTTGGCCATGTGGACTTATTGGGTTAGCGAGTGTGTGTGTGTCTAACCGGTTTGAAGATTGTGACTTGTGTCTTGTACGGTACCATGGGGAAGGAAAGTAGGATTGGCCCTTAAGAGTCTCGACAAGGCGATATTTAATAATCCCCTTTCTTTAAACAAAGAATAAAGCAGCTTATAATACCAAAGAACCTTAGGCATCTCAACCTTATCTCTATTAGTATCAAGCTCATAGCAATTATAAAATTCTTTCCTGTTTGACATTCTCCTTTAATCTAACCTTTCTTTATATATATCTTTACTTGTGTACAAACACACATACATGTATACGCGTTTTACATATCTCTTATAGCCAGCCAGTGGAATATCTTCATATTAGATAATAGGTTCGGTTCCGTAAAATCTACCACAGTTTTCTAGAAACATTTTAAACTTATGCAAGAAACCAATTAGGGGATAGAGTATGTTTGAGAACTAAATTTTAACTGATAAAGCTCTCATACATTATAGTATTTAACTTCTAACTTTAAGTTGTAACTTGGTTCCTAAACACTCTAACGGTGATAGATCAATAAAACCAGACAATTGTGTTTTCCATCTTCGGCTGACAAGATTTTGAGGACCGGCTTGTGATAATATATGGAGTAATGCCAAAGGGCACTAGTCATCACACACCAATAGAATGCAGACTTATGGCGTAAACTTTGACATCATTATGATAATTGTTTTGTAATTGTGAGTACTTTTAAAATAATCTGAAAATTGTGTTGAATTTTAATTTTACAACAATAATTTGGTCATGTAGTGATTTTTTTAAAAAAATTGCATATTATGTCACACTTGTAAAAATGTGTATATTTATGTCACAATTAAAAAAAGTCATGCCATACTACCACTCATATTATTGTTTTAAAATAAATAGCATGAGTTGTTCAAATCCTTTTTTCCTTCCTAACCAATTCAAATAGACAAACTCTAACATTCTCTCAACTCTCTCTTACTCTCTCTCTCTCATTTATTAGAATGATTTTTAATGGCATAATAGGTTTTAAACATGTGTAATGTTTATAAATAAAAAGCTAGGGAAATGTTATGATGAGATCCCTTATCGTATTACTTTTTATTTTCTGACTGTTGGATTGAAATCAAATGGTTCAAAATCTAAGTTTAATAAAAACAAAAATAAACATAGTTTTACCTTAATTTTTTCAGAGTTAATTACAAAAGTAGACCTCATCATTTTATTTGTTTCATAATTTGTCCTCCTATTTTAGGAAACTATAAAAATGTCTTTCAGATTTGAAGAAATTATTTCAATTCTATCCCTGAGCAATTAAAAGGACAGTAATACCTTTAAGTGGAAGGCTGTGTTTGGGTGATTGAACTCCATTTTTTTAAAAAAAGAATTTTTGCTTTTAAAAATTCAAAAACACACTTTTAATATTATACAACCTTTTTTTTTCTTTCCCAATCATCCCCTTGCCTTTTTTTTTCCCTTCTGGTCTCCTTCTGTCAAGGCACCTAGTCCTTCCTCCTACCCCATCCTCTCTCCAATGAATCTCTGATGATCGCCCTTGCTGCCAAACCAGCTACTCACCTCTTGCCAGTGAATCCCAGCTGCCCTAGCCTTATTTTGTCGACCCTCGAACCATCTCCATTAGAGCTTAGTCTCAGATCGCTAAAGCATTCTCATCAATGTCACAGCCCAAATTAGCCATTGTCGATCGTGACCTCAGACCGATTGGAACCCCAATAGGCCATGTCCAGCTTAGACCGTCATCGACATTGATCGTGGCCTCAAACCTATCAAAACCTTAGCTAGAGATCTCCAACTTGAACTGTTGTCGATCGGGGTGCCCATCCCATTTTTGCCACTGCCCCTTCACCCTAAGGACCCTACCCACACCGCAATTCTCCCCCACCTAGTTTCTCCAGTGTCGTAACCTCACCGAACCCACCCTTGATGTTGTAGCCAAGGAGGAAGAAGGCTTCCAATTTTTTTATTAGAAAAATGTTTCATTTTTATTTTTATTTGGTATTATTAGTTAATATTATTTATGACAGGGCATTTAGGTCAAAAATTTTATCGCTTTTTTCTAGTTTATAATTGGTAAAAGAATGAAATTAAAACAATTTCTTAAAATCTAAAGGACGCATCTGTAGTTTTCTAAAATAAAGGGATGAGTCGTGAAATAAATAAAACTAGGAGTTATATTTTTGTAATCAACCTTTTTTTTTCACCCCTTCATTTTAATATAACAAATACAAAAATAGTCAAAAACCCAAAAAGTATAGGGAAAAAATTTTGTCTGTTGGAGGTGGGGGTCATCATCGGCGGTGCAGGTCTTTTGGCAAAAGGGTGGGTAGCTAGAAGGTGTAGGGTCTGTTAGGGGTGTGTTCAACAGAATTTGCTAGGACCACCTCCGCAGCAACTCGGTCGTCATGCTCAAAACGATCATTGAAAAGATAAATTCGCAACTCCATATGCTCGGTTTTTTCTCCTGAGGTGCTCCTCAGAGCCTCCACTAGTTGCGACACAAGGCATTGCATCCTTGGAAAGAACATATGCTTGGGTCAAATCATTAAAGCCTATACCCAAGCAATAATTCACCAAGAAAGGTTGATATATAGCCTCATTCCAACCCTCAGATGGAGACCAAACCTTCGATATAGATCCTGATACTTGCCACTTGCCCCTTAACAGATCTTGATGTGTCACACAAGTCATGGGTCAAACCCATCTACCACCCAATTCAAGTGGTAGTTTATGAATTAAGCGCATTTACTACAACTTAAGGTAACGTACTCTTTACCACCTAACTTTGCTCCCGAACTCTACCTAACAGATACCTAACTTGAGTGTCAGAGAGCTTTTGACTGACATCATATCGGTGCCCCTTTGATCTCCAAGGCATCCCTCTTCTTATGTATGTCTACCTTGAGAGGCTGAGACAAGCAGGAGGAGCCGTCCGATCACCGCGTGTAGCCACACGTGATGTTAGTGCACAGTAGTTCAGAGTTGACATCAATAGGGTCCCTGGATAAGGGGTAGACAGTGTAGTCTTAATCCACTAGAGGTGGGTCTCAACCCTGCCACAACAATAGCCTTGTGGGTCACAACCTTCATCACAAAGGTAGGCTCATGATGTCGATGTTGAGACAACAACCCATATGCTATTGATTGTGGAATTGTGATCTCTGTTGCAAAGTGGAGTTCACAATAGTGGCCCATGGACACTGGCTATCGTGATCTCCACCGCACTATGGAATGTCGATCTCCGTCATGAAGTGGAGGTTACAGCAATGGCCTATGGACCATCGTGCTTATTATGCTCCTGTAGTGTCGTGACAGAGGGGGTGGGTCGCCACCAATTGTAGTGTTTCGAGTTTGCTAGCGTCTCTTCCCTGCGAGGCATTGATTTCTCTCCTGAGATATGTGTTTTTTGAGCTTTGAGATGGTTTTGATGTGGATGGCCTTATTATATCAAAGGTTATGTTTATTTTGCACTATATGATTTAAATTTGACGTAAAACAAGTCTCATTGATGAGACCAAACAAGGAGTTTTGTTCTAGTTTTGCTCGAAAGTTTACATTTATGAAAATTCTTCAAATTTTTCTACTTTAGGCTACCAAACTGATATTTAGGTGATTTACATAATTGTCCATTATAAAATAGGTAGTAAAAAATTTGTCTACATATAACAATATTTGCACATCAATCGAACGCATGATACATAATGACCTTTTAGCCCTTAAAACGTTTCCGTAAAAATCGATAAAGCAAAAGAGCACCCAACTATTGAATTTAAAAAGATTATCAAGACAAAAAAAAAAAAACCAAGTCATAACCGCTTCCCAATTTTAGTTAACTCCACAAATTTAGGAAAAGCTACAATGACCCATAGATTTTCTATATTCTTTAAAAAAGAAACGACATCTAAAATGCCATTATTTTCTCTTTAAAAAAGCCATTACCTTCCAACCTCATAATCAAACAAATACAAGCAACTCTATAGGGTTTATTGCAAGAATGGGAAAGAAATCAAAAGCAAAAATCCCCTAAACAGAACATAAAACTTTCATTTTCATCCGGGCTTACTGTTGGACATGAAGATGGTCTCAGTACAGTTAATCTCAATGTGTGTCTATTACTATTACGTTTAAGCGCTAAATTTTCACTCAAGTATTTAGGGCTAATGAGTTTCATAGTCAGTAAATTGGTTTATGAAAGTCAGATTTTTATTTTGATACGTTGAAGTCATTTTTGATTTGACTTGGTCATTGCATGTCGTTTGACAGTTTTAAAGTTCTTAAAAACTTTGTTCCAATCTCTCTCTTTTTTTTCTCCACCAAGTCATTATGAAATTAGGGAAAAAGTTTCAAAGATAGTAATTAGGGCTAATGAATTTCATATCAGTAAAAAACGGCAAACATAAAAACGATGTGTTCTGAATAAAGGACATTAAACGACAGAAAATTCCGTCCGAGAAACTATGTGCAGTTCTTCTTGACGAACTGCATAAAATATTTCAACAGAAAAGACGCAGTTGGAAAGTTGAATAACTAACTTAACGAAAGAGGGAGACGTCGTTTACCCTGTGTATAACAACGACAATCATTGAACTGCAAAAGGAAATGGCGTTTCTAGACCAAGATGACAAATAAATGTCATTTTCTTCCGAAAATCAGACACAAATACTAACTGAAAATCTCTTTTCTTTCGATTATACATTTGGTTATTCTTGCAAGGTATTAGTGCAAGAAAGATCTTTTCCTTAATTTATAGGATGTTTGATAAAGTAGTTAAAAATATTGGTTAGAACTGTTTTTTACTATAACATGTGAGAGCTCTATATAGTAACTTTTTTATTGTTACCGTAGCATGTGAGAGCATTATACTATTTATAACCGAGATTATAATTATAACCGAACTTACCAACATCAGATAACTTGGAACTCGACATGAAGGCTATTAACTCTAGACTTTGAATAGGCAGTATAGCACTGTGACAAAATTAACACTTTTGTCCATTATGTCATGAAATCTTCTCTTTCCATAGTTTTGCTAGCATTGACTTCAGTTGTTGTCGCTCCTGCTTCAATTGCAATCCTTGTACTTCTTCTTGCTGTAGTGATCTCCCTTCTTCTCCTTCTTCTTCTTCTTCTTCTTCTCATGACTCTTTCCATGGCAACAAGCCGTACCATGTGATGCGAATTAGCATAGTAGTTCCCCAGCAGGGCCATGGCTTTGGACTTTTTCCATGCAGTAGCTCTGGCTCAGCTGGCCAGGTTGTCATGTGGCCGGGGCTGTAGGTTTGAGTACCAGAGTAGTCGTGGCCTATATTGGGCTTGTCCATGGTCTGGCCTCAAGAGGATTGGTTCTTAGTTAAGTTTGACGGCATTGTGGTCCGTGGAATAAGACTGGCCATACCAAGCATTAGCGCTACTTTGGCCAGCATAATATGAACCACATGGCTGTTTGGTTTGTAACCTTAAGGGCCGTCAAGGCATATTTGTTGGCAGGTAGAGATAGAGCCAGAAAAATTAGTAAGGGGGCAAAAATGTGACTAAAGTAATGAGGTGCGAGACAAAATTGAATTTAATAGGGTGGAATACAATTTTTATAAAATTTTATGTACAAAGTTATAAGAAAAAAATTCATACGAGACAACCATCCATCATCATTCCTATGTAGCTTTTCTTGTGTTGGCAGGCCTCATAACTGGCAGGTTTGTGGCACTGATATTGTGATTAGTGATTGAGACGACCAAAGAGTGTTTTTCTTTAGAGGAATCTCTTTGTGGGTTCTTTTGCTTATTGACAAATGTTTCGAGATTGACCCTTTATCTATAGATGGATATGGAGCACTACTACTTGGTCGGAATTGTATTCCTTTCTCTTTAAAGTAATGTAACACTTTAACTTTGAATCTGCTTTTTGCAGAAGCGCGCCAAAAATTTTCCATATAAAGAAAAGGTGATGTTCTAGTATGGTACTTTTTATTCAGAATTCCAATTTAGTTCCATTTATGATCGATACGATGCCAGGTCGCAAAATTCCAATTTAGATGACTTTGTTCTTGGTCCATAACCATTCAAAGCTTACTTGAGAAGTAGTAAAAATTGAGAAACTTTGATGTCCAATTTGAACACTTGGGGCTTGTGTATGAGACCAGGATAAGTTTATTTCGTCAACTTATATTTTTCTTTTGTGCCCTTTCTTTTTTTGGCTTTGACTCATTTGCTATAGTCCAGTATCAAAGAGTAAAGCTATGCGACTCAGATCTTGATGAACTCTACCCCGCATGACATCCAAAACACAGTAATGGAACCACCAAAGGGTAGATCCCCAGTGTTGAGGATAATTGCTATCCACATTTTTTTTTTCATTTATATCCCCCTTCTCTTTTTTATTTTTTATTTTATTTTTATTTTTACTAAGATGTTCTTTCTTTTTTTCTTTAAAATTTTATACTTATAAATATTTCATTAAAATATCATTTTCTTTTTATAATTAATCACGTCCCAAGACATTTTTTTCCAGCTTATTATAGTGCTTTTTTTTTATTTTCTGCTATTATAATAATCTTTTTTTTTTTTTTTTGCGCTGTAAGAGGAACAATATTTTTCTAATATATCTAACATAAATATTTTCGCTTCAGACGGCTTAATGAGTGGTACTTTTTGGATGAACATGATATATGATTCTTTAATTTGACCAAACCAAAACAAAAGCAATGAAAAATGAGAACAGAAACATTGATTGCAGTCCCCGCCGGGGGGGGGGGGGGGGGGGGGGGGGGGTGGTGTGGTTGTTGAGAATAAGAAATAGGTGCTTCGGTAGGAAGGATGGAATAGATAGTATCTATGTGAGGGATGAAGAATGAAGGTAAGGATGGATTGTAACTTTTTTTTTTAAGTTATTCCGTATAATAGGATGAAATGATTATAGTTATCCGTCTTCATGTTTAGTAGTAGAAAGAAAAATAAAGAATGAGGATTAACTTTATACATAAAATTCTTATAAAAAACTTTTATACATAAATTCTTTTTAAAAAAATTGCATACATAATTTCTGTTTGGTAGATCAGTTAGAACCAAATGATTCATAAAAAGTCTCACATGTTATAGTATAAAACAAAAAGCTATTACAATATAACGATCTCATATACTACAATTTTGAATCAAAAATTTTTAATTCAAACTGGTTTTTAAAACACTTTACTAATTAATATATTTTTTTCAAAACTAAGTCTATTCACGATTTATATTTCAAAACAAAATTATATTGTGTGCGCAATTTGCCACATTCTCTAGCATGCATCAATTTTAGTAAAAGAAAAAAAAAAGAAGCATAAACATACAATTGTTCTTGATTTGAGTCTATTAAATGGATAAGCAGTATGAGAACCTAATTTGAGTTTTGGGGAAGGAAAGAGAAGAAGGAATCATTACCCATCGCAGCCCAACGTGAAAACACCCAACCAAATTAGAGCATGAAGTCATATGGCGGATGGAAAGAAGAGATGGTGAGAAAGGGAAGAACCCAAAAAGAGAGAGAAGCTGCAAAGAAGGGCACAGAACTCTCAAGATTAAGCAAAAAGATTTTCATCAGAAGAAAGAAAGGGAAAGGGCACGAAATAGAGAGGAGGAGAAAAGTTATTAGAAAGAGGAGGAAAACGACAAAATAGAGGGACGAAATTTTTGAAGAGTGTTTTAAAGGAACTCCTATTTTTAATTAGGTAATAGAATTTAATTAATATTTTGTATCTCAAAAGGCAAGAATAATAAATTTTAAATAAAAGTTTCATTAATTTTAATAAAATTCAAATATTTTTTTATTCAACATAAAAAGGTCTTTTAAAATTTTCATCTAAGACCTCAAATTCTCAAGAAGTTAGCGCATCACTCGGAAGTGATGGAGGTGAGTGAAGAGGCTTAAAACAAGAAACAATTGAAGAAAATCATATAGCAGTTTGGATTAGGGTTCATTCATCCCGTTTCACTGATTAAGTAACTATGATTCCTTAAAAATGAGTGAAAAGCCATTCCAATAGACTAAAGTAGCATTTGCTATATAGATTTGCATGGATTCGAATCTATAAGCTTAAACTGACACTTGGATATGTGCATTCATTAAAATGGTTTCAAATCCTGATGTGATATTTAAATTCATGCAAAACCAAGACTCTATTTTAGTTCTCTCATAATTCTCAAACTATACAATACTAGTTTTCTGATTTTATTTATTTTTTTTTTTTTCTGTTTAAGTCTTTACACTTTTAAAGGTGAGTTCAAAATCACCGGTCAAATTACATAGATTTAAAACCAACCGAAACAACTGTCTTTCTTTCCATATCTCTTTCCCTTTCCTCCAACCAAACATACTTTAAATATACTTTCTTTTATTGCAAATACGATAGGGCAAATACAAAGCATCATACGGCCAGCTTGTAGCCGACTAGCTTGTACTAAACACACAGTGCCTTCACGCAAAGGGGAAAAAAAGAACACCAAACATAGTCATCAGAAATAAAAACAGCCACCAAACAGACACTTGTAGTTTGGCTTTTATTTCTTTCACACAGGATCCTTATATAGTAGTGTATTGAGAGATTGCTTTTGGTATTTCTGATCATCTCCCATTCTGCTAAGCCTTCTAATACTGCAATCATAATTCATAAACAAATATTATTGGAATTACAAAACAATTAATAGTGAAATTTAAAAAGATATAAATGCATGAAGATCAAGCATGACACTTACGGGCCTTCGGTTTCTTCTAGGGTGGCGGGCATTGTAGTCGCTTCCGTCGCTGTCGTAGTACTCTCCGTCGCTGCATTCGGAGTCTTCTCCCTCAAAGTCGCTGCCGCTGTCGTCCTCGCAGTTGCCGTAGTCTCTCCTGGCATTGTAGTTACTCCTGGACGAAGTAGTACTGCTGCCGCCACCGCTGGAGATGACCATGGTCTTCATCTGGTACGTTATGCTCTTCTCCGCCGATTTCTTCTGCTGACGCTTCTTCTGCTGGTTCATTTCACCGTAGTCCACCTCACCGGATGAAGCGTATTGCTGCTTCGAGTAATACTTGCCGCCGCCGCCGCTGGCACCACTGCTGCCACCATAGGGGCCGTAGCCGCCTTCTCTGGTCACGACAGCTTGGCTGCCACCGTATCCGCCCTCACAGCGGTCCACTTTAGATGTGTACTTTTGCTTGCGCTGTCCAGAACTTATGTTGTCCTCGTAGTTGCTTTCGCCGTTGTTGGCGCCGTACTCTCCGAAGTGGTTGACCTTCTTCCTCTGGTATTGCTCCGATGCGCCATAACCGCACTGGGCCTGAGATTGGTTGTAGCGATTGTAGTACTGGTCGGCCTGGAAAGTTAGACATAGTACAAAATTTAGAACATTTTACAAAATAAAATAATTATTATGCTAATTTATAGTATAAAATATGTGAACATTATTATAATAATCACCATATAAATTTGTTATTTTTAAAATATTTCCAAAAAATTGTGATATTTTAGCTGCACTCTTAATAAGGCAAATGAGGCAAATGTTATGGATAAGACTCACTAAAAATTCTCATCCATAAGATTTTTTTGCGTCCATTTGATCTAAATTTAATGATGAAAAAGAAGCAAGGTCATCTTAAGTCTAATGAGCTAATGCACACTAGATTTATCAAAAACTAAAAAAGAAAAATTCAGAAAAGGACAGGTATGCCCTTTCTTTTTCCACTGTCTCCGCCGTTGCACCTTGCGATGATATCCGTCGCGACCCATGGGTCCTTCGCAATGTAGGTCACGATGCGACAGATCGTGATTCCCTCCCTTTGCAGGAGAAAATGGGTAGCCGGAGATGCACCCTCTCAATGAAAGGTAACCACCAAGGTTTGCGACAGAATCGCAACCTTGTCGTGAAGTCACCACCACGATTCACGACTTTGTAGCTGCCCTCGTGACCCACGACGGAATCCGTCATGGACCTTGCGACGCTGCTAGCGACAGAAACCATGGGACCTCCATGTTGGGTGGCGTCTATAGTGACGGGATCTGCCGCCACCCTCTTGAGCATGGTGCAGATGAGGTCGTGACCCATCTGCCTCTGGTTGCATTGTAGCGACGGGATCAACCATCGACCTTCATGTGTTGATTGCCTCCATCGACCAAGATGCTGCTGGAGGACTTTTTTTCCTTTATTTTCTTTTTTTGTTAAATTATTAGGTTTTTAATTTTAGTTTTGATTATATAATGCAGACAAATTGTTATTAGGTGAAGTTAAATCTTCTCAAACCATTAGATTTCAGTCCAGTCGAAAAATAAAAATAATAAAAAATCTTATAGATAAAAGAGGGTCTTGCTATAGGCATATACAGTAAATTTATTATAGTGTAATTTTTACCTGTTTCTTAGCACAGCTTGTGTTCGTGTTTTGTCCATATTGACCGACGCTACCAGTAGACCATCCACCTCGTTCAGACATGCCATAACCGGATTGGGACTCAGATTGGTCGTAGCGGTAGTACTTTTCAGCCTGAAAAGTTAAAACATGGAGAAAAATTTTAGCGTGGTAATATATAATCTTAAAAAATCATAAATAAAAAAAATTATAATTACCATAATAATTACTATCTAATTTTATAACATAAAATGTGAATCCTTACAATAATTTGTGTGAAATATTTAGTCTTAAATTATTTTAGAAAGTTATTATATTTTAACTCCGTCCTCGTAAATTTGTCATGCAGTATAATTTTCACCTGCTTCCTGCCACCGCCCGTCATCATGCTCTGCTCATACTGACCGCCGGTAGACCAGCGACCTGTGGCGTCATAACCGCCGCCGTTTGAGTAGTACTCAGCGGATACGTACTCCTCCCTATAGCACTGCATTTTTGGAGGCAAAAAGGATATTTGGTTGCTTAGGGCTTTATATATGTGTGCTTGGCTATAGTTAGCTTTGCTTGGTGTACATGGGAAAGGTTTTAATGTCCTTATATAGGCAAGGGCTTGTTGTAAGATGAACATACCTATTGGATACAAGTGAAGCACTAAAATGTTTGGATGGTCATTTGTGGATTCGTAAGGTCCTCATTGCAAGTGGCTTATAGAATATATTCTTTTTTCAAAAATCCATATTGGTCATGTCACTCTCTGAATCTGCATCTCATGCTTGAATTAACGTATTCGCTTATATGTATGGAAGTATCCTATTCGATCCAATATTTCATATATATATATATATATATGTATGTATGTATATATTCTTCTAAAGACAATATGTGATAAAATGGAATATTTATAAGGAAATAAAGCTAAGAATAAATTTTTCTACCAATCCTTTTGAACCACCATAAGTGGTCTGATTACTATTAGAGAATCATCAACGATACGTTCTCCTGTGTTTTGGATGGATAAGTCTACAAAAACTTTTCATTATATTGTAGAAGTATACTTAATCTTTGGGGTCATTGAACTAGTTCAGAGAAGTATACTTAAACATTTTAGAAATAATTTTCTTCGAATTATTCGTAATTTTCCACGTGCAATATTTGACAATTATGTATAATGCATAGACATGAGTAAGTGGACATGGCATCAATATTTTATTTATGCAATATTGAATTCATGGGGATAAGACGTGTAGGGTATTATTTTCTTTTTAGTATTTTTATTCAACCTCCTCAAAATTGGCAAAAACAGACCTCAAGTGCGCAAGACATCAAATGAAAAACAAAAAAAAATAAAGAAAAACGTCACGTGGCACCCTATCAGCCGTCCAATCGCGCTTTCAAATGGATCTCAGCCGTTCATGCATCCCATGTCTTCCTTGGGATCTAATGCAACGCGCTTTAGGTGAAGTCCTTTTCCCCTCCATCAGATCAGCACATATGCGACTCGATCAACGATTTAGCTCTGTCAGCTCTAGCATCTCAATTCCAGCTGTCAGATTGGTCTTCCTTCCATGTGATCCATGGCTGTCCAATGTCCAGTTTTTGCATGCGTCACACCAAATTACATAATAAAATCAACACTTTCAGGGGTAGTTTCACGAGTAGAAAAAAGAAAAAAATAATAAAATAAAATAAAATCAGATTTTGATTCTAAATAAATGTGGGTGGCAAATATTAATTCAAAAAATTCAAAAAAAAATCCCAAATTGCCATCCTACTGATTTGAAACAAAAAAAAATTCTAAATAAAATAATAAAAATAATAAAAATAAATAAAAAAGGTAAAAAATTATATAAATAGTTACCATCCCTCTAGTATAAATACCCCTTCTTTTCATTGTATTCTTTACTCCTTTCTTCATTTTTGGAGTTCTTTCTTTCTTTATACCTTCTTAGGTTGGTTTTCTATCTAGTTTAGTTTTATTTTTTTGTAAAATTTTTCTAGTTTTTATGTTATAAAATAGTTATGTTTAATAAAATTATGTGTGTTTTTACTTTCATTATGTCTTTATAATTTTCATTTTAGCTGAGGAGAGAGGAAAAATTCAAGTAAAATTAAGTTAAATGTTTTTAGTTTTTTAATATTTTCTAAGCAGTTATAATGTCAAAATCATTTTTTAGAAACCTTATGATTTTCTTGTTAACTTAGCTAAAATTCTTGCAAAATTAAGTTTTGATTTTTCGTAGACATAGGCTAGTACAAGTAATGCTTAGGAACACTTTTTTTATTCACGGATAAGGAATGATATAGTAAATACTCAAGTTTAATTTTGTTAGTAATTTTAATTTGTTAATTTTGAAATCATACTTATTTGTTAACATGAGTTTTTGATGCATTATAGACAGGAATTGACACATTAAAGACATAGTAATTCTTAATTTATTTTGGACAAATAATGGCATATTATATGCTTAAACCTTTTTAATAAATAGCTTTAGAAAAACTAAATTATATTTAAGTTAATTACCAAAATAGAACCTTTAATCCTTAGTTCCTCGATATTGTTATAACTGTTGTTTCTTGTAAATTGAATTGTACTTATTATTAAAGTTCCGTTTACTATTTAAATTAAATCACATTTCTTGTTATTAAAATTCTAAAAATCATAAAAAATCTAAAAACGGAAAAGGTAAAAAAAAGTGTGAATAGTGTAAATAGGTTGTTAATAATTAACTTTAATCCTCAAATTTTTTAGCTAATAAATATAAATAATATAACTAATATATTGGACCTTTGTAATACATTTTCCTTATATGATCAACCTCGAATTCACCGAGTATTATTACTTGAACAACCTTGTGCTTGATATTATATCAGACTTACAATTATAACCCGAACATATGACAATCGGTAATGTTATAGAACACAACACTTTATGGACACAAAAAAACCACTATTACTTTTGTTGCCATTATACAAAGATCATTACACAACAATAACTTCTCTCTATAATATAAGATAAAGGCAACTAGTTTTATAAACTAGCTCACACGGCACACATAAAATATAAAAGTAAAAACATTCCTCACTACAAGACAAGAGAGAAACACAATTCACACTGGCTTTTGGACACACACTTCGCATATTCCTCATGCGACAGCTTCAAGACATCATTGTTTTTTGTAATCTTCATCCTAAGAATTTGTTTGACAGCACCCAAATCCTTCTAGTAAACTCTTTTGACAACCCCTCTTTCAACTTGTCAATCTCTTGTTTGCTAGCTCTTGTAATTAACATATTATCTACATATAACAATAAAATGATATAGGAGTCACTAAAGTTTTTCACATAGCAACAATGAAGCGCCTGACACCTCAAGAATATATTATTATAAATAAAGCTATCAGACTTCTTGTACCATTGTCTAGGAGCTTGTTTCAGCCTGTACAGGCTCTTTTAAAGTTTACACACCATTTTCTCCTTACCCTATTCTTCAAATCCCTGTGGCTGCATCATATAGATCTCTTCCTCCAAATCATTATGAAGAAAGGCAGTTATAACATTCAACTACTCTAAATACAAGTCTTCCTACACCACTAACCCAAGGACCGTTCTAATTGTGGTCAATTTAACTATCGAGGAAAAAATCTCAGTATAGTATATACCTTCTTTCTGTTGGAATCCTTTTACAAGTAGTCTTGCCTTGTATCGCTTGCTACCATCATTTCTTTTTTAACTTGGTACACCCATTTATTAAACAAGGTTGTCTTTCCCTTTGGTAACTCTACCAACTGCCATGTTTGATTGGACATTAAAGAATCCATCTCATCTTTCATGGCTAATTTCTACTTAATTGAATCATCAACTTGCAAGGCTTCACCACTAACCCAAGTACCATTCTAATTGTGGTCAATTTAACTATCGAGGAGAAAATCTCAGTATAGTCTATACCTTCTTTCTTTTGGAATCCTTTTACAACTAGTTTTGCCTTGTACCGCTTGCTACCATCATGTTCTTCTGTAACTCCATACACCTATTTATTATACAAGGTCGTCTTTCCCTTTGGTAACTCTGCCAACTACCATGTTTGATTGAACATTAAAGAATCTATCTCATCTTTCATGGCTAACTTCTACTTAATTGAATCATCAACTTGCACGGCTTTATCATAACTCTCTAGTATACTTTTGTCAGTGATAAGCTAGTTTTATACGGCTAAATTGAATGTTTTTACCTTAATATTTTGTGACTTTTTGGGTCTTTTAATTGCTTTTTAGTTGTTTTTATTGTAGTTTGATTAGATTTTATTTTATTTTCTCCTTTTAATTATTATTTTCCCTTATTGGTATAGGTAAAATAATTGAGAATGGCAATTTGGTAATTTGGTACTGATCTGGAGGCAAAAAGAGGAAAAGAAATTCGAATTTTAGTGCTCTGGATCAAGAACGACGTGCGCACGTCTAAAGAAGGAACGGAACGGGCACGATGATTGGGGTCGCGAGTTTCTCATAGTTAGGCGGCCTGCTCCATCCACCGGATGCTTAAGACCCAAGCAGTAAGAGGACTGAGATGCTTAAGACTACTGCAGCCTCTGAGGGGCGCCCCTCATCTTGTATTGGCTGGACTCGTGCTCGTGCTCGTTGCACCGCATTATTTGTGGTGATATGAATTAGGGTTTGTTAGTAGAAACTAGTGATGATCACTAGTTAGTGCTACTTCTTCTGCTTGGTGATTTGTATGGATACCATGTGAAGAGTGTTTCCACTTACATAGAGGTGTTTTGTTCTAAGATATGAAGCATTAGAATCTGAATTTATCCGTTTATATTGTGAAGTCGACATATTGGTATATATGCTTCACAAGATGCATTAGCTATATTATTACTCTTCGAATATGAATTCATGATGTGAATAAAAACAGTCGCGGAGCCATATTCTTATATTTCAATGATAAAGTTTTGAACTAACTTGAGTTTAGAATGTTTAGAATTGAGCATGCTTTTGATGAAGCGTTATATATATATATATATATAGAGAGAGAGAGAGAGAGAGAGCTTTCTTCTTAAAGTAGTAGAGCTTCTTTCTTTTTCTTTTTTTTTGGCTAAAATAATTGGAGTATGATGTAATTAGTTTTTGCAAATTAGATTTTATGATGGCATACATATAATTGTATAAATATATATGCATAAATTTTGTCTACATAGCACTGCTTAATCAAAAGCTGTCTGGAAGTTAAAATTCTAGATCTTTATTTGGCTTCAAAAGGCATATCATGATGTATTGCTTCAGTATATTTTCTTATGTTATTGTTCGAAGTTTAATCTGATTGTAAACGATTCCATTTAATTAAATTCCCGATTTTTCTCTATTCTACCATTATCTATCGAGTACTAACAAAATATTGCTTAAAATCCAATTAAATAGCTCAATTTATAATCACTGCAGGACTAAGTCAAAAAGTTCACGTCATTCAAACTGCAAACTCGCCCGTCATGATGATGCCAGGCGTTTTCCGTGTCTACAAGTAAAGAGGGTATGGCATCAGTGCATGTTTCACGAGAATATTGAATTTGAAGCGGATTCCGGAAAAGAGACATAAACTTGCACCAACCTTGGAGAAAATTATACCTCATGGTACTTTTTTTCATCTTTTTTTTACCCAAAAAAAATAATAAAAAAAAAAACTTGCAAAAAATTTATGCCACTTTTTTTTTTTTTCTTTTCTTCTGATTTCCCTCTCTCTCCTCTCTCTCTTTCCCCATTTCTCCTCTCTCATCCCTCCCTGTTCTAATCACTCTTTGGAGAAGACTGGCACCTATCAACATTAGATTTTCATCTTCTTTTTACCCAACAAAAGTAAAAAAAAAAAAACTTGCAAAAAATTTATGCCACTTTTTTTTTTTCTTTTCTTCTGATTTCCCTCTCTCTCCTCTCTCTCTTTCCCCATTTCTCCTCTCTCATCCCTCCCTGTTCTAATCACTCATTGGAGAAGACTGGCACCTATCAACATTAGAGCCGACTCTCTCTCTCTCTCTCTCTCTCTCTCTCTCTCTCACTCCTTGTCCTCGTTGCAGTCGCAATCTCTTCATCTATGTTTTCCTCAGAGCCATCCGATTACCGGATGTAACCACATGGATCTTCACCCGTCCCCGGAGTTGCAAATCGAAGATAGATCACAGTGGAGAAGCTCGACGAGGACTGGGTTTGTGGATCGGACCATGCCACCACCATGAATTCCTTCCTAGTCCAGAAACTCAACCACAGATCAGATCGAACTACTGACCACCTCAGTTGTAGGTTGGAACCTTCTAGTTGAGAAGCTCGGACATGCATTCCTTCCTAGGGCACATCTACGAGGACGACAACAATGTCATAATCGCCATCATGCAAAGCGTTGTGCTAATCCTCGCCCGCCTCCTTGATTTGAGCTCCTCTATTGAGATGAAGGAGAAGACCATCATAGCGATTTCATTTTCATGCTTTGATTTTATTCTTCTTGTTGTGTTGTGAATTTTTTTTTTTTTTTTTTTTTTTTTTGTTGCCAGCCACAAGTGACATCGTCGAAGTCCGACGACATCAACAGTAAACCAGAAATAAGCCAGCGGCAGCTTGGAGAGAGAAAAAGAGAGAGAAGATAGAGAAAGAAAGGAAAAAAAATATCCTGGTGGGATACCAAAAAAAAAATTCTTCCTAGGACATGCAATGTCTTGATGGGTCACAAAATATCCTGATGGATCAGGCTCGCAACTTGTCCCAATAAAACACACACTAAGTTTTTAGTATAAGAACTTTTCATACTTCGTGACACAAATAAGAATCAAGTCTAAAAAGTATTTATGTGAATACACCTTCACTCCTTATTAAAAAATTTTCAAAAGATATATATATATATATATGTGTATGTATGTATGTATAGCAGAGGCCTTTTATATGCTCTTGGAATAATATTACAGCCGAGATAAACACTTTGTTATGTAGTTGTGCCATTTCCCCATGGCCAGGACAGTTCCTTTAATGTTATATATAGTTTTCGGTTCAAACATTTAGTTAGAACCTACTACGCGAGATAGCCTAACAAGGTTCTAAACCTAACCGCTGTTATAACGTACAAGGCTCTAAACCACTATTATGTTCCGGCTTTTTTTTTTTTTTTTTTAATATCAATTCAAGTCAGTCCAGCTTAGCATCTACACTTGAGCATGAAGGAGCAGGATTTCACTGTGAATTCCAACTTATTATGAAAGTTATCTCAGGGTTCTGGGTTGAAGATTAGTTCCCATCGAAGTTACAGATTGACGTAATATCCTGCATTGCCTAACATATGGATGAATGTAAAAACTTAATTCTTTTTAAAGATACTAATTTGCAAATATAAAGAGAACAAGCGCTTACATTTGCCACCATTATGTTGCGTAATTACGTCAAAACTATACCAATCTATGACTTCAATAGGAACTAATTTTCTAGGTAACTTTCTAAACGCTTTCCTCGCTTGTTGATTCTCTTAATGAATTTAACTCTTTCAAAGATTACATTAACTTTATTTTTTTATTGCATTTGGTATGCTTTTCTCTTTGTGACTTTTTTATGTTTTCGCTAGATTGTTCTATTATCTTTTACGTTGTTTGGGTCGTTGATTTCAACGATTAACAGTGTAAAGCAAAAAAGTAATTACAGTGTAAAGTTTTATATTCGGGATAACTAAAAATTATTTTTGGAGAGAAGATATAAGATCAAACATGATTGGATTGAAGACTAGAACAATGAAACCAAATGAGGGTTTGAAGGAGAGCTAAGACTTAGAGCTATAGCCAGGGCCGGCATAGGGTAATGGGTGTGTAACAACAATGCCGTTTAAATACGCCTAAGAAGCCTAATATGGACGTCGCCTGCTACAAAAGTAACAGATATGTTTGTGTTATGGCACATTTAATATTCAAAAGATAAGTCTCCTTTCCACCAAAAGAATTAAAAACAATCTAATTATAATCATGAACTTATAACTAGTGTATCAGAATATCTACTAGTGTTTATCCCTCAATTTTATTCCATAGCAGAAAGTGTTTAAAGCGTGGCAATTTGGGTTCAACACGAGAGCACAATTTGAACTCGACTCAACTTGATGACATAATTGACACGAAATTAACTCAATTTTATTAATTTTTATTAAAATATTGATAAACGTAGTCAAATAATTTTAACAATTATTTTACTTAAAATTAAACATTTAACATTTATAGCTTAATTTCACAAAATAAAGTATAGATAAGTGGATTAAATAAGTAAAACAAAACTTGTATGGTTTTATATTAATTGTGACTATACACATTTGAGCAGTCTTTTCACTAAATGGATGACACATGAGTTGACTCGAACCTGATACGAAAATTTTAATTGACACGAATACGACCCAAATTGCCTTTTTATGGAGCAAGGAGAGTCCCAATTTTATAGCATTACGAGAGTCTCTCTCGATCTGTTTTTATTGTTACTCATCACCAGTCGTCTGGTGTTTCCGAGAATATATATCTAGGAGACTTTTCATCGGTAATAACTAAGAGAACTTCCTGATACTCCTAGATTAATAGCACATGATTAATGGCCCAATCCAAATTCAGGTCTTGATGGGATATATGTTACCTGATTCATTTAGCGGAATGTTTCTCAACCTCAATCTTTATGCATTATGTATGTAGTGAAGAATGCAACACAAAGAAGGAAGCGGAGCAAGGAGAAAAATAGGCCTAGAGAATTGATGATCTCTGCTTCGCTGATGAGTTCTTTCGACTGATGAGTTCTTCATTAGACTTCACATATATCGATCTCATCATCGACCAATCTGTTATATATGATTAGCTTGTTGACCTTTGTCTGTGTCACGAAATATCTTAACATATAGTTCAGTTAGTCTTGATGGTTCCAGTTTCATCTCAGTCTTATTATTAAGATTATTTTGTCTTCAAAGGCACAGTAGATCAACTAATACTAATTTTTAGTGTATTTCATATATATATATATGTATACACATATATATATGTGTGTGTATATATATATATATATTCCTGGAAAAGAAATGAAATGTTAATTGATATGAAAAAATTTCAAGAAATAGATGCTTCCTTATCTCTCCTCTCCCATGCAAGTGAAAGTTCCACTTTGAGTGGGTTTTTTTTTAATGTGAAATTGAACTCGTACTTTTGAAGAAATAATTTGCAACTTGAATAATAATAAAAGTACCGTTGCACACCAGTTTAAAATTTAATTACGGAAATACATGTTTATTCATAAAAGTATATAGTATACATTTGTTTTTTATTATTAGGTATATATTGTTCTTAGCCAAGTTAAAGTTGCAGTTTTTTCCCTTTATTCGATTTTACACTTTATTTACTTATTTCATTATATGTCTTCATTCTGCAGATGATACTCCTGCCGCCAGCAGCTACTTCTCTAGTTCTGCAAGCACCACACACAAAATCATTAATATTAATTAATTATCCTTAAGTCAATTAATCGTCACAGGCAAAATAAAACTCTTTCATCCTAAACTACTACAGCCTTGTATAATTCAGGTCATTAATATTGCACGAGCAGTTTATGCTCATGACTTGATAGTCCCTGGCATCTTATTACCTTACTTTTGCGGGTGGAGTCACATACAACTGAGGATAAACGACCATCCCATCTAATAAAATTTTATTTTTTTCTAATTTTGTATGTAATTTTTTTATAAACTTCGTAGCTTGCCTCTTTAAAATTTTAAAATTCTCTGTTTTGCTGCACCACATAATAGTACGACCTATTTGTCATTTATGGTCGACGAATTTTTTTTTTTTTTTAAAAGGAGCCCGTCCTTTCCAATTTATTTTTTCAACTCTGTGTTTGTCTTATCTGATGCAACACCGTTGCTCAATACCTTAGGGTTCTTGTTATTAATGTTGTTGTCGTTCTTAAAGAGAGAAATTTAAAAATCATATTTTGTGGTGGAATTACGCATAAATTTACCACCAAGTGATGTTTGCAATCACAATTTTGTCGTTTTTAAAATAATACTAACTATAATAGTTAATAAAAGTTTAATATCATGACTTGCCTTCCTCTCGTGGCAGCCCTCGCCGTCGCTCTCGCTGTCGCTGCTGCTGCTGCTGTCGCTGCACGCATCCTTGATCTTCTGAAGCAAGCTGCTCTTGTCCTTCTTCTTCTTGTGCTCACCCTTCTTCTGGGTCTTGCCATCGTACCAAGCAGTGACCCCGCCGCTAGTCGCCTTGTGGCCGGTCGGTTTGGTCAGGCCACATTGGCCACCACTGGTACTCTGGGTGTGGCTCGAGGAGTGAGTCGCAGTTTCGGCCGTTGCATGGTGGGGATGGTTTTGGGCCTGGGCCACACTGGGGCAATGGGCCTGGTCAGTCGTTTGCTGTTTTCCAGTGATCCAGCTGGCCACCTCGGCCACCTTTTGGCCCAAGCCCGAGGAGTGGTGGTTGTTGCCGTTACTGTCGCATTTCTGCTGGTAGGTGTCGTTGGCGGGCTTGGGGCATTGGAGTGAGGCCATTTTTTATTGATTTGGGGAAGATGGTGTTTGCTTATAAAGATTTCTTTTTTTTTTTTTCTTGAGCACTTTGCTTGAGGTTTGATAGGTGCTGAAGGGAGAACAACTTGAAGGGCTCTTAAATAGGCACTTCCTGGAACAAGTTGTGGGCCGGGCTCGAATCTTTTCTTTTTTTCTTTTTACGAGCTGCTTTTAAAAGTTGTGTTTATTTATATCTCATTTAAAAAAATTTATTTTACACAATCATTTATACTAGATATTAAATTATACCATAAGTAAACAAATGTTACATCCATCTTTTTTGGAAATTCCCCTTTTTTTATTCTTTTTTTTTTGTCCGAAAAAAAAAAGCGAATCTGCTTTTGAATAGCCATTATGAAGTGAGAGATAGTGTAGTTAATTCATTAGACGGAAAAAAACAAAAAAAATGTCATGCCATTTTCTTTAGTGAATAAATTCCATGTTTATAATTTTTTAAAGCTTCATAAATCACATCAAAATTTCAAAAAAAAATGTAAAATTGATACTTTTTTTCTAGGGAAAGAAATTTTGATTATTTTCTATCGTTGGTGACTATGTCAAAGTTGTACTACTACGGTTTTTTTCCCCACTGCTAATAGAACTGCCGCGTGTTTAGATTCTCAATTTGAACAAAAAATTGATCCTATTTTTCAAAGAGATAGACGAGGCATCAAATTGTTGTCTCCCACATGATTGAGACCTTTGAAAGTTCTTTTAAAATCCCAAGCTAAAAAGATAGGACCGTCAAGCGTCTTCCAGAAATGATCATTAGAAAGAAAAAAAAAAAAAAAAGACGTAAGAAATAACATCCCAAACGAAAAAGGGGAGAGAAAAAAAGAAGAAGAAGATTGTAACGTAACGACAAGATTACATGTATTGTGATTTTTATTTTTTATTTTCAACTTTTCTATTATTTAATAAATCAGAGAGGGCTACTTGGTATGGGATTAAATTAGCTGTGGATGCCAACTTTAATGAGATTGTATAAGGTGTTTAGCAAGTATGGTTAGAGCTAAGTTTTTTTGTTCAAAACACTATAGCATATGAGAGCTTTACACTATAACAACTTTTTGCTTTTATTATAACATATGAGAGCTTTACATTATTTGAAAACTAAAAAGTTGGTTCTCATTATGTTTCCCAAACATCCTATAATCTACCACATGTACCTGTTGTGCCTCTTTTTATTTATTTAAAAGTAAAAGGAAAAAAAAAAAGACAACCTCACTTCAAAAAAGAAAACGACAATGTTATTTCAAGAAGAGAAAAGAAAACGACAATGAACGTATTACACATTGCCATGTTTGTAAGGTATAGATATGATAATTTTGGAAATAGCAGAAGAAGGATTAACAATTTTAGTTGTGAAGTTTAAGCTTTATTAATGATTAACGCTTTCAATTACAAAAAATATTAATACTAAAATGTATGACAAAAACTGTGGACAGTAACAGTTCAGACTGGAATTATTAGGAGTCCTTTTGGTTCATAAATTTGAATAAAAAATTTGAATGAAGATTTAAATTTTTGTGAGGGGAAATACTATAGTAAAATAATTCAAAACCGTGAACCAAACGCACCCTCGATAGTAGGTAAATATATACTCATTTCTTACCTCATAATAAAATAATATAACATTGGTTATATAATTATGTGTGTATATATATGTTTGACTATTTTATGAGGTCCTTGTGAGGATTAAGAACCCTACATTTTCTCTCTTTGCTTCTTGTGCGTTGCCACCTGCTGTGAAGGACAAAACTCTGGCGCCACCTCCGGGTGGGCTTCTGGTAGTTCGGCCCCATGTTTTGTTACCAAATTGAAGTGACAAAGGGATTTGGAGGAGGTTTACTTCGCGGAGGGAGGAGAAGGGAGTTTAGAGGCCAATCTCGTTGGTTCCATCGCAAGTGTCGGGGACGGTAGTGGGTGGTGGGCTAGCTCGATAGGGGATAGATCGGAGGCCCTGGATTCGTGGCTGTAGGAGACGTTTGGGCATCCAGGGATCTAAGGAATGGGTTGGGCGATAGAGCTCCTCAACAGGGGGCAGGAAGGACTCCGGAGGTGTTGGCGATGTTGGGCCTATCCTCCCCTCGGCACTACGGCACTCTGGGACTCCCTAGCTTCGTCGATGATGATTAGCGGCTGAAGCGCCATTGTTGGCTGGCCTTCTTCCCCAACTGTTCTTCTTCGACGGCTTCAGCAGCTTCCAATTCCTTTGTCCATGGTGGCCGGATCTTTTCCGACGGCTTCTGGTGGGCTTATATTCTAGTCTATTGTGGTGTTTGTAAAATAAAGGTAGTTTTTCCTTTTAGTTGTTTGCTTCTGTTGTGTACTGTGTTTGTTGTAACAAGGATAGTGATTTCTCCACTGGCCCTCTGTGTTGCTTTGAATAAGGCGTTTTGGAGTTGTTTTTGCTTGGGTGTGGCCGGTGTCCATCGAGCTCTAGTGTTGAGGGGCCCAACCTTTGTTGAGTTTGGGTTCATGCCGCTGGGAGTAAGGGGGTTGCTCGATCGGTTGGGTTGTGTTCCAAGTCAGAAATGGCTCTCTTCCGGGGTTATAGCGACCTTAGTTTGTAGGAGTATATCTCCCTTTAAGGTTAGGGTTTCTTTTATATTCCTGAATAGGTTCTTGAAGACTACATAAATTTCCTGTTTCTCGGTCTTTGTACCTCCTTTGTACCCGTTCTAGCTCAGATTTTATTAGTAATATTATCTCTACTTATTATCAACAAAAGAGATCTTTACAACGTAATATGTAAAAAATAAAAGTGTAACATAATGGTTGTTAAACATAACATCAATATTTGATTCACATAACATGAAGAAATTTAGTCATCTACAAACTATGTTACATATTTTCAACGTCTATCAATGTTAGATTGACATAACAACAAAGAATTTTAGTCGTCTAAACACTACTTATGTAGCTTTAATGTTAATATTACTTCCGGTGACCATTAATGTTTTTTTGCTTCTACGTTATGTTCAAAGAAGCAATCTTTCTAAAGTGACCGTAGAAAAGTCATATTTATCATATGCATGTACATATAGGCGCATATATATAGTTGATAAATTGAATGAGAATTTGGTTTACACTTCCCTTCCGGGGGGTAAAAAGTGTACGCTGTTGTGGAAAAAAATGGAGTATTTGAATCCTCAATTAATCAGCAATATTGGCTAGTACCTAAGCATGCATGTGAGTAGAATTTATGTGAGAGACAATTTAGAAAAGACTCTGTAATTTTCTCGCTCTATACAAATATATACCAATTTTATGTTTGTTCATAAAGAATACTATGCAACCTCTTCTGAAATGGGCCCTTCCAGTGCACATAAAACACAATAATACAAGTCCACGTAAAAACAAGAAGAAAAATTCAGAAAAGTGATTTGTGCGCAAAGCAAACAGTTTATAGCTTACTCCTGCGAGAGTAAGCTATACCCACCATACGATACATTAAATTGCATAGAGGATGCACCAAAGGCATGTTGGAAAAGTCCAAGAAAACAACGAACATTATGTATATACGACACTGGCAGAAAATAATTGCATTTACACACCAAAGAAAGGTGTGTGTGACATATGTAGGTGTGATTCTAACCACATAGTTTCAATCATAAATAGTATAAAATTTTCACATACAACAATGTAAATTAAGAATTTATTATAGTATAAAACTCTTACTTGTTAAAGTATGTAGTTAAAACTTTAAAGTTTCAACTATTCTCTCAAACGCAGTAATATATTATAGACAAAGGTATTACGTCTTTTTTTTTTTGCTTGTACACTTTGTCTTTTAGTAATTTCACACCCACTTTAAAAGCTAAGATTGTAAGTTTAAATTTAGCATTTTACATTTAAAAGGAGAAAATATTATGATCATGTTTTGTAGCTTCTATACTGGGGTAATTTATGTAGCCAATATCGGTGAATATTATCAAGATCCTAGTAATTATCTTTATGTTTAACACATTTATGTTAATTACCTCGGAAATAAGCCGCAATTGAGAGGATAATTTTACTTATATTTAAGCGTATACATAAAACAGAATTTCCGTGTTTATTAGGAAAAGAGAATAACAGTACTAGAGTTCTAAAGTTGTAGAGAGAGAGAGAGAGAGAGAGAGAGAGAGAGAGAGGTGGATAATCTGAATTTGGAGAAAAAGACTCGAAAGTTGATTTATATGGGCTCCTATCCCTATCAAATTTCTTGGTCAAATTGACCCCAATTGCACGAAATAAATCGTTTTTTTTTTATTGATTTAGTGATATTAGTTTTGACTCGTCAATAGAAATTAAAGCATGAGAATAACAGTAAACAAGTAAACATAAAAAATCTGCCTTAAGTGCATATCATGATGCTGATACTCAATCGTGGAGCATTATTGACTTAGAAAATGTTGTAATTCTCCCAAATCTTTTGGCAAAAACTAATTTATCGACTGAAAATCCTTTACATCCTTATAGCTAGGATCAAAACTTTGCTGCTCATAAAACAACAAATTTCAATTTAATATATAATGTATTTTTTAAAATTAGAACTTACTCTTTATAAGTAACAAAGTTTTAACTCTGCAATGTTAAATAGAAGTGCTCTTTCTTCATAATAGTTAACCATATATAAAGACATATTATAAGAATAATGATAGAAATGTCAACCCCAATCCTGTTTATTTTGTAGCCGCATATGAATTATCATTCCTTTATCAAATACTTGTGTAAAAAGATTATCATCTCAACTAATAACAAGAGACTAGGTACTCAACCAGTGACAAAATGATAACATAAATTGGTATAAAAAGAATTGTGTCCCTAGCACTACTTTAACTATAGAAGATATGAGACTAATTGGAACCAACGGAAAAGGTTTTTTTTTTTAGCCTAACATATTAACATCCTGTCCTTTTGAGTTGTAAGCAATGTCCTTTCGCTTTGTGAAAGTGATCTAACTTTTGTTTTATAAATGGAATGGAAAGAAATAACTGGGCAAAGGCCTGGGTATGGCCACAAGGTAGCGAGTGCACTAACATAATAGAAAGGGGCTTTCACCATCTACTTTTGTTTTGCCCGAGCTCCTCTTGAGTTTTAAAGCAGCAGATAGGCAAAATTTAGGGATATTAATGTCAATAAAAAAATGCGATAAAAAATATTGTCAATAAAAAATAAGATAAATAGTTTGATTGGTCCTCAACCTCTTTAAAAATATGCAATTTAGTTTCCAATTTTTTTTTATTTAACTGAGTCTAGCTTTTTAAAAAGGGTACAATTTAGTCCCTATCGTTCAAAATCATTTAATTTTGAACGGAAAAGTTTGTTTGACTTTATTTTTACTAAAAATTACCATCCTTTAAACTAACTGATACATTAAAAAATCTATTTCAACTTTTTTTTATTTTTTTTCTCTCTCCCTTCTTCTCTCACACTCTCTCTCCCTCTCCTGTCTCTCTCTACTATGAAGAAAACACAACACTCAAAGCCAAGTAACCAACCCTTGCCCAAAAGGAAGAAAAAAAGAAAAAAAAAAGAAAAAAGAAAAAGAAGAGAGATAAAAGAAAAAACTTTGGTTTGATTTTTTTAAACAATCAGATTTTAATAATATATATTGATTGTCTTTATTTTTAATTTTTCATATTTTAATTTTAATTTTTTAAAAACATATTAGGTGCTTTATTAAGCGGTCAAAACAAACTTTTTCGTCAAAAATTAAATAGTATGGACTAAATTGTACTTTTTTAAAAAAGTTAGACTCAAGATTCAAAAAAAAAAAGTTAAAACCCAAATTATACCTTTTTAAAAAAAAGTTGAGGATCAACTGAACTATTTGTCTTAAAAAATAATACAGGTCCTTAATGCCTACAAAATTAATTCAAAGACCAAAATGGGTAGCTAATAGACAAAAATTCAGGGGATTCGTGTTTGGTGTTAGAATTTGGTGCCAATTAGTCTAAGATAATATATATTACTTCCCTTGATCATCAGTCATCAGTTGGTGGAGAATGTAGCACCTAAAAATAAATCATTTAATTAATAACATGAAATCTATAATTAATGTGTCATCATCTTCAACCAAGCTATTATTGATTATCTACGTTTTGGTGCAACTAGTTCATCTTCCATCGCTCAGTGACCATACATAAACTACTATTGTCCTGGCCAAGACAAATGGCATATTCTATTGTTTATCAGGACCCAGAACGGTACAATTTACATTATTTTAATATTTTTTTTTGGAGCTATAATATCATATGGTATCTACAAGTCAACTTAACAAAGCTAGCCTGGTAAGTTCCACCAGTCATTCCACAAGTGTAGCACATTGTAACAAACTTTGTCACCCTTCATCTCATCTCATGATATAAAAAAGAGAAAATATCATCCAACGATCTTCACCCTCTTTTACCAATAATATTCTCCGACCTTTTCTCCCCTTGTTTTTGTTTGTCCCGTACATATTATAGCTAGGGATATCTATCCAGATTATCTACTTCTCTGATCAAATATTTTTGTCGCGTATTCAAGTTTGTAATTTTCTTTCCCGTATGCAAGTTATTAAGCATGGAGAAACTTCGTCCTTGTAAACAAGCGAAGACTAAAGCCACAAGTTCCAACTCAGAAGGTGTGTGTGTGTGTGTGTGTCTCTCTCTCTCTCTCTCTCTCTCTATATATATATATATATGGGGTTTTTCTTCCACTTTCCCTCCTTCTAATGTTTACTTCCTCGTCAGTTTTCTTTGGATCTACTTTTATTTTATTGATTTTTTTTTTTTTTTTGCAAAAAAATGATTACAGCATGCTATAGGGTGGAGTGGGTCGAACTTGAATTATTGGGAGGGTACATTATGAAAAATAGAATAAAAATAAAAAGCTAGAGGGTTACTATATGTGCCTTTGTCACCTGATTTTTATTCTCCAAGTCAGACAAATTCACTATTAATTTATACTTTGTATATGTGATTATAAGACTTAATCATCTTTCTTATTTGTTGGTAATAGAAGTGAGCAGTATTGAGTGGGAGTTCATAAAGATGACTGAACAAGAAGAGGATCTTATCAACAGAATGTACAGGCTTGTCGGAGACAGGTAGATAAATTATGAATTTGCTCTCCTTCCGCTAACCATAATATATAGTAATTAATAATTATTTGCTCCTTTTTAGCATTCTTAGAGTTAATTTTAGGAAAGTTTCTTTAGAAAACCGGACAGACAATTTTATGTTTCATGGAATAATGTCATTTATCCCTTTTTTTTTTTTTTTTTTGAGACAACTGAATATCCGTATTTAAAAAAAGAACCAATATACAATTTTAATATCAATCTTTTTTATCAATTTTGAGTTTTTAATTTTTCATTAGCAAATGCAATCTTATATTATTAATTAATATAACACACTTTTTTAAATAACTACTAATCAAACGATGACAACTTTAAGTTGATAAAGTTAAAATTATTGTTAATGTTCTTCGCATTATTCTAAGAATACTCTTGAATTTGTAAAATAATAAACTATGTGCGCACTCGTTAGGAAGTTCCAATTATTAATATTTCATCTATGATAACAACAATAATTATTTTATGATATGCCTTATCTGTTGTATTATATTATATCGTATTTATTATAGTTACGTAACAATAAAGTGTTTGGTTTTGGGTTGTAGTAAGCTCGACCATAATGACAGTAGCAGACCCTAACTCCAATTTCAGACTTTAAGATCAACATCGATAATCTTGCCTCCATTTCCCCCTCCTTGATGTTAGTTCTATACCACAATCTCAATCCCAAATCCTAGTTTCGATCTAGGCCTGACCATAATGCAGGTTGTAGAGCCTTACCCTTATCCAAGTAGTTCTAGTCCTAATCTTTGACCCCGACCATGATCTCAGAGCCCGATCCTGGTGTCGATCCCAAACCTTAAACCTAAATCTTAGTTCAAGTCCCAAATCTCAACCCCAATGCCTACCTTAGACATTGGTCTTGGTCTTGATTCCAAGACCCAAACCCATTCTTGAAGTCTTAAACCCCAGTCTAGGACTCTCGTCGTATAACCATGTTTCAAGTCGTGACCTTGAGCCTTATATCGGTCCCTATATTTGATATTTTTAAAATATTTGATACCTGTGTTAAGACTATTTTTACATTTAAAGTATAGAAAACAGTTTAATACATAAGGTTTTTCGTATTACATTTTTTTAATGAAGAAAACGAGCAACTAGCATTCAGAGAAAACATAATGTGCTAGATATCATGGTATGTGTGATATTAATTTTGAGCATCTTATTAAATTATACAATATATGAATGTTGTCAAACATTATATTGTATTAAAATAACTCAATAAAGAGTGCCAATATGACGTATAAAACTTACCTTCTATTGCATCCATCCTTAAATCTATTTTAGGAAGGTGGTTTCTTCTATACTGCATTACTTGCGATAAGTATTAAATACAATTTATTATCGACTCGCTGTCTGAACTTTCACTGAAAACACTCCAATAACATTTTCTTTTTAATTAAGTAAAAATATGAATCCAATCTACTTTATTTGTACACACGTATGCAGGTGGGATTTGATAGCTGGTCGGATACCTGGTCGTAAAGCAGAAGAAATAGAAAGATTCTGGCTAATGAGACATAACGAAGCCTTTGCCAAGAAAAGAGAGGAAAATGAAGCCCGTAACTAAGCTATGTACAATGATTTAGCACCATCTTTATTATTTTCTTCTCCAACTTAATTTTCTTTTTCTTTTTCTTCTTCTTTTTTTTTTTTTTTTTTTTTTTTGTCTTCTCTTCGATTGTTGTAAAAATCTTTATAGATTTTAGCTTTCTTATGTTCACATAGAAGGATTTCTTTCGTTTACTGGGTCTCTAGAATTCTTAATTATTTGATACTTTTAGACGCACATTATTCTCTCCTTTGTTTTGGTAATAGTTAAGCAAAATTATATATGATGTAGACTTTACGTACTCTAGCAGATGTTGGCATAATTAGGCTTTCAAAATTATGAAACAAATTATGTGGTTGTCGGTTTTGATCACCCCTTTTCAAGTAATGGCAAAACTTTGTTTAGTTAAATATGATCTCTTTTTTTTTTTTTTTAGTGTTATAATGCTTAATATATGTTATTGATTTATCAGTAGTTATCACTCGTAGACTTATAAATGTTGATTGAAATTGTTTATTTATTGACCCATATTAATCTAGAAATGATCATAACATATTAAATTAATCAGTGAAAAACTATCAAGTTAATCAACGATAAGTCAAAAATTAGTTCATTACTAAAAAATCATTTCTAAAAATTTTATTTTTCGAGTTTAACAAAACTTAAGTCATTTATTATGAAATATTAATCTCTTTCTCAATCTATTGGATTTTTATCTTTCGTTTTTGTTTGGTTTTTGCTGGAATTTTTGTCTTAGATTTACTTAGGTCTAACTACAGCCCATAACTTAAAACGTTAAACAAATCGAACAGGCACGGTACTAGTATCTTATCATAAAGTAGCTATAACTGGCATATCAAACAATAAAAGTTGATTAAAATGCGATGACTTTAAAAATATTTACAACTGATATAGAGCTAATTTTTTATATATGTACTACCACAAAAATTCTCCTATATACATATATCCCTCCTAATTATTTGATATGACTTTTTTTTCCCACAATTGCTTCAAATGGATAATTAAGAAAGAAAAAAAAACATAAACAATAATGAGGAATAAACAAAACAAAAGTGGAACTTTCAGAGGGATATCTCACACACACCACCAAAAAAAAAAAAAAATTAGAGCACGTGGGAACTCGTTAGAAAATTCAAAGTAATGTAGCAATCATTCGAGCGTAGTCAATCATATTGCCCGTCGCAAGGGTCATGCTTTCTGTTCTAATTATTTATTATTTATTCCTTTTTTAATGATAGGATTTCTGACCCCTTTTTTTTTTTTTTTTAATGTTTAGAGGTCACATTGACTAAGAGTTAATTGGATAAAAGGGGTCCCTAAATAAGACTCCACGCCATGGAATGACACCCCTTTCCTCACCCCACAAAACGTACTGGCAGAGGCTAATATTGGAAGATAATAAAGCAGTCAAAGTTTTTTCTTTTTGACGTTTATTTTGAGAGAATTTTTCTTATGAGAACAAAAAAAAAAAAAAAAAGCCCGCGGTTCAAATTGTTTCAAAACGAACACCGAAGTTCCTATTTATAAAGGAAAGTAGTTCCTATAAATCAGTTGCCATTAACGATGTAAAATCGAATTACTTTTCTATAATAATATTGACGGAAATATGTATTTAAAAAAAAAAAAAAACCTCATACATCCACTTGATTTTGTCAGAATAAATCTTCCAATAGCAATGATCTGCGTATAAAAGATGATGTCCAAAAGTCTCTTGGCATTACGCTAAAGGTTGGAATCCAATTTTGGTTTTATGTTAAAAAAAAAAAAAATTTATGGTCAGAAAGGCTTGGAATTATTAAGATTTAACTATTTAAGAGAATCTTTTTCCCAACCAATATATATATAAAAGTGAATGTTTGGTTCTGCGGTTCTACCTTCCTCAGGAGCTCCTTTTTTTTTGTTTTTTTTTTTGTACTTTGGAAAAACAATGGTTTGTGCCTTTTATCGATCCAACAAATTTTTTTATAATAATTTTTTTTAGTATATTTTTAAATTAAGATTAAAAAATAATAATTTTGTTTCCTTCAACTTACATGGTCGAATTGGCCTTGCCCGCTTAATGAGGAATATTCCATATATCTTTCCAGAAGTCTCAAAGAACTCTCCTCTTAGGTATATTATCTACCTAATTATTTTTAATCAGTTGACAAAGGAACAAAAACATTTCGAAATTAAATACAAAATATCAATTAAGGATAAATAGGATTTGAAAATGTCAAATTGGGTGGCACTTGTTTAGCCAGAAAGCAAAAACACATGTGCCTAATTGCAGTCAATTTTCATTAAAAAAAAATGAAAACGATATTATATCACTACTATTTTTAATCGTTGCGTCTTTTTATATTATCAACTGGCTGATTATAGCACAAAATTTTATATTGTCTTACGTGTCAATTTCTAATTGTTTAAAAAAATCAGTAACAATAATTATATCAACTTTAAAATATTTAAGAAAAGTTGAGAAGCGTTACAATGAACATGATTTTTATATGGAATGAACGTAGCATTACATTACATATATCAATTTAATCTACATCACCAAAAAGCACTTCATTCCAAAATAGTAATACTAACAAAAACAAAAGGGCTAATTTCAATTTAAGTCCCTAAATTATAACCCAAATCTCATTTTGGTTCTTAAATTTTTAAATATCTCATAATAACAACCCAATCTATAGAGTTGTCCCAAATTAGTCCTTCTAACTCTTAAATTTTTTTAAAAAAAAAAATAAATGCAACGATCATGTACAGTTTATTAGAGGTTAAGTTTGTAATTTACATGTTAAGTTACACCTCTTAAGGATGAAGTTATGTCTTTTTACGTCAAGATTTTAATAGTTAGATGGACGAAAAGACTAATTTAAGACAACTTTTAGGACTCTAAATAAATTAACGTGAAGCAAAAAGGCTCCACACTGACAATGACAAGGCAGAAACACTAGAAAACCAACTAGTTTTTTTTTGTTCTTTCTTTTAGTGTTCCCATATTTAGTCCAACTCCATGTAGTCTTGTTCCTATTACAACCAAATTATTTTGCATCAAACTACAAGGACCACACGATTTATGGATATACATATATCTGTATATATGCTACTATTCTGAGCCAATCCAAAAAACTTTTTAGTGATTTTTGAGCACGACAGGTATTTTGTCTTTCCAAGTCAGTTGAGTGTTATGGAGGTCAAACTGACTCAAACACCCTAAATAAAAAGAGTAAAAAGATTAAGTGGAAAGGGGTTTAGAAGAAAAATTCACTTGTTTGAGAACCAACTTCTTCCACACGGTTAATCCAATCCAAGATGGATTACCAAGGCACATAAAAAGAAGTGTGTGTTCACAAAATGAACAACTACCTTCAAATTCTACATTCTGTTCTAAAAATTACTTATAAAATATTAGTAGAAATTACAATACATCCCCTATAAAAGCTAAGATAAAAAATTAACAAATCATTTTTTTAGGTTTTACTTGATTTGAAGTTAGAATTTAAATACTGTAGCATGTGAGGCTTTACACTGTAGCATTTTTTTGCTTTGCATTATAACAGTTAGAGCTTTAGTGTTGAAACTTGGTTCCCAACACTCTCGTAATTGAAATTTGAATCTCATGTGCATGAGATGCGTATAGCCTTATTCATAACATATGAGTTTTTGTTGTTAATCCCTTTGGGGCTATGCTAAGATTCTGTGATGGAACCACATTACACTTAGTGGGGGCACTACCCCATGAAGAATTCGAAAAAAAAAAATTATATCAAGGGTAAATTGTTGAAAAATTTTTATTATATTCTTAATAAATTAAAAAATTATAGTCATGCCCCTACTAAAAATATATCTCTACCACGCAACGAGCTCCAAAGCTTAGTACAGGACAGATTGTAACTGCTGAGCGTGCCTAGTGGGATAAACAAAAACATATATTCTAAGTTTTGACCAAAATGAAAAAAAATCACATGACTAATTTAATTTTGGAATGTAGGTTTTGTGGAAGTTAGCACTCTTATCATTTTCACTTTCACTACTACTTCATGGAATGATGACAAACAACTACCCAGCAGCAACGCGGAATTGAGGTTTGAAAATTCTTATTGGCAATGCCCGACAAATCACAAACGAGAGGAAAAAACCCTTTTGGAATTCTTTGTCCATGTAGAATTGGTCAGCTTAGACTCTTTTTTGTTTCTCTCTCTTCTCGCTCACTATGCCAATACCAAAGACCGGTCAGAGCTGAAAAACTCGGTTTCTCAGTCAAACTTGTAACTTTCTACCTTCAAAAAGAATTTTCTTCTTCTCCTCCTTGAATCCAAATCCAACCCCTTTAAATACAAACTCTTTACAAACTCTCAACTCCAAGAATCTAAAAATATCTCTCTTATTTGTACCACTTCTTCTCTGGCACAAACTCTTACAAAAAGAATACCACTTTTCATTTTTAACTTCCTCAATTCTTCCATGTTTTTTGCTTCTTATTGTTCTAATACACTTCTGCTTTCTTCAAGGCCAAATCTCCACTCTACAATAGTGTTATGGTTTTTGTAGCATCAATGAAGTAAAAGCCGAACAAGAAATTACAAAAAAAGAAGAAGAAGAAGAAGAAGAAGAAGAAGAAGAATTATATTGCTTAGAAGTGTCTAAGTGAACTCTTTCTACTTAACTGGTATAAAACAATGGAGGGTAACTGCAGTTGGGAGCAAAACACACTGATTGGTGAGCTAATTCAAGGGATGGAATTGGCAAAGCAGTTGAGGCAGAATCTGGGAACAAAGTCTTCAGCAGAGACAAGGGAATTCTTAGTGCAGAGGATATTGTCTTCCTATGAGAAAGCTCTCTTGATTCTCAAATGTAGTGGCTCAATGCAGGGGCAGGGGCAGCAGCCTCAGGCTCTTGGAGTGGCCACCAACTTGCCTGTCCTGGAGTCTCCGATATCGGTCAACGAGAGTCCTCGCAGCGATGACCAGGACCTCTCCAGGGATGGCTCAAAGAAGAGGTGAATTGAATTGGACTATGTTGCTCTTCTTGAATTTGACAAAAGATCATATGGTCAATTAACTATTGAAAAAAAATAGGTTTTTTTTTCTGACAATGTTTGAATTTTGGTCTGCAGAAAGGTACTGCCAAGATGGACTAACCAAGTGAGAGTTGGCTCTGAGAATGGGCTTGAAGGGCCTCAGGATGACGGCTATAGCTGGAGAAAGTACGGTCAAAAAGACATCCTAGGAGCCAAATATCCTAGGTAAAAAGTCATTTTCCTTGTCTAAATTTTCCCACTTAAAAAACATACCACATGTCCAAAAAGTGAACGAGCACTATTAAACACTAATAATACCAGATAATAAAAATAATCCCATTTGGGAGAATCCTAATTTGAGTTGCTACCCTTTATGCAGAAGCTATTACAGATGCACTTTCCGCAACACCCAGAGTTGTTGGGCTACGAAGCAAGTGCAAAGATCAGATGAAGACCCTTGCTTGTTTGAGATAACATACAGAGGAGCTCACACTTGTTCCCAAGCCAACATCTCAGTTCAACCACCAACGTCACCACAAAATGATGACCAAAAACCCAATAATCACAGCATTATTCCCCATCATCAACAGTTTGAGAATGCCAAATTCCCATCAAACTTGCGGGTTGTGACTGAGGAATTGGGAGAGAAAGAGACAGTGGCGCATTCATTCACTTTCCCTTCAAGTCAATATGGATGCTTGAGCTTGAAGGGTGAAGATAGCTTTACTCCTTTGGTGTTGGAGAGTGACACTTTCTTGGGGAGTTTCTCTCAATCTTTTGTGTCTCCGGCCACACCTGAATCGGGATACTACCCGCTTTCGCCGTTCCAGATGAATAACTCCACAGGGTTTCAACACGTGCGTCGTTCGGAATCCGATCTTACGGATATTATCTCGGCCAATACTTCAGCTTCCAACTCTCCGATTCCGGACATGGATTTCTCACTTGATCCAGTCGACATCGACCCCAATTTCCCCTTTGACACCCCCGGGTTTTTTTCTTGAAATAAATGCCCAAAAAGCAACAGCAAAAGCAAAAGCAAAACAAATAAGATTCTCACATTGCAAATTACCAAGCTAGCCCCTCGCACCAGTTGAATCTAGAATGTAATATAAGAGAGGAAGAAATGGTTTGTAAAATACTTAAGAGCCTACTTCTGGTTATAAATTAGGGACTAGCCATGTTAATTCTAACTAGTTTAAGAAGTTTTTCCTTCAATTTGAATTTTTTTTGGTTCAGGACAAGTAAAAAAGTATAGCAGATGCCAAAAAGGCGCTCACAAAGTAGGATCTTTTTCTAACCATACTATCATTCAACCAGAAAAAGACAATAAATTAGAACTCAAAATCTAATAGACATATACAAAAGATATGTTATGAAACTTTACAACTGAATTTATTTTGCAGCATGCATGAGATTGATTGAGAGATTCCAAACTCTTCTCCAAATAGTCAACTGGTACATATTTATCTTCTGAAAAGAGGTGGTAAATGCCTGTATCGAACAACTAACTGTTTTCATAACTAATTGACAAACAACAATACACAACGTTGTACAACATAACTTCGTGATCTGTTCAGAGAATTCCGAGCAGGAGCCGCCTTTTGAAGCACCTGACAGCGTAAATAGTGCAAATTTCCAAACTTTTACTTCTGTTAACGCCTCGCCGGAGAAGTCTCTGCAAGAACATTGAGAATTGATCAGAGGTTAGGGGGCTGAGAGAAAAGAGCAAAATCTAACACGTAAAGCAGAATTCTAAATAAGAAACAAACGAAAACGAGTACAGACTTAAATCTATTTTTTTACCTAGATTGAAGGTTCTTTCTTCTCTTTTAACCTTGACATAGAATCAGGTGCATCTGGTTCATCATCTCTAGCTTTTCTAAGAGCTTCTCTCAACCCCATCACAATGAATAAATTGGTTAGAGTCAGAAGCGACTCGGCACCTCCGTGTAACCAGTCCACATTAGACAAGGAAGTTCCGTAGTGTACCTTTGCTGTGCCAACATAGAGCATCATAGTCAGAAATCTATGAAAAAAAAACCTGATCTACATAAACAAGAAAGTGAGTTTTTCAACGGTGAAAACTTACCATAAATTCCGGCGGGGACTGTTGGATAGATGCAAGAGCAGCAGAGATCAAAGTGAAGGATGTCAGTAAAGTTGAGAACAAGATTATTCACAGCAATAGAACGTTTGATAATGAAGGAGTAACTTCTTGTTCGGTTGAAGATTTCAGTTCAGAAATGAAATCCAAAATAACTACTCACAAAGCAGAATAGGAAGAAATTTCAATTCAGGCCAATTGTATGGCCCTCTTCATGAAGATCATAAAATTGAAGAGCGCCTTTTGATATGAAAATTCAACACATAGAAGCACAAGCATTTTGGAATACAAGGATCACAGAACGTTTCTTTTTTTTTTCCCCCTATCAAGCATTATTAAATTTTCCTTTTCTACTTTAACAAGTGGATTCAATGACGTACCAAACCCTTAAGAAAATTTACGGCCAATGTCCAGAAAGAGAAAATGGGTTCAAACACATTCTTGTTAACACCATTAAGCTGGCTACATTTTATGTGAAAATTTTATTATGAACTAGCTCACTTAGGTAGAATACGTTCATTATTTCCATCAAGGCGAAACGCCTGAAGAAAAAACCAACAATTCTTGCTTTTTCAACCGGTACTGCCGAAACCTCTGCCTTGCATATTCCATGCAGTTGAAGTCAATCTTGTTTACATAACCCGAAATAATTCCCCACAAGCCCCAAAGCAGATGGCTTGCTAAAGTGTATTTCTCAACATTAATGAGTAGCTTCTCCACTCGGGTGCCCCTGGGATGGCTGCCTACGGAGCTTAGATATATCCTTACAAATCTCTGGCGTTCCTCCAGATCTGAATATTTGCTATAACCCAAAACATGAGCTGTCTCTGATTGGTAATTTGCCACCATTTCACGGAAATGATTTGCAATGTCATAAGCAACGGGATTGTAACTGGCATATTCGTAATCAACTAGAGTGATCGATCTTGCTTCTTGATCCAACATTATGTTGCCGTACTACAGGTCATTGTGACAAAATCCAATTTCTTGAGATTCGTTCAGTAATTCTTCCTTAAGCATATCAATTTCCCCTTCTAGAGTATCCAAACCGAATTCTTCAGTGTCTTGTGGGGAACACAATGCCGTTGCCGTAGAAGCCATTTCCTCATTGTGTTCTAGAGGTGTACATACTTTGGAAAAGGCATATCAAGATTGAGGAACTCTCTCAACTTTGCAGCTTTAAGAGAGGATATTTCAGGATCATGGAGGTCGCAGCTGAAAGTTTTCTGTAATGAATGAACTCCTCTATCCATCCATCTGCAAACCGCCCAAGAAGGTGTGGCCTCTGACCATGTTTTGAGATATACTCAAACGTTTGGATTTCATCCTCCCTATTGAAGAAAACCACCCTTTGCCATAAACTTGGACCGATACTTTTTGCCGAAAATCACCATCTTTTGTAGGCCAAGTCGCCTGATAAACCTCATTAGTCATAGCACCCTTCAGAGGTACAATCTCCAGTAGTTCCATATCCTCAATGACGTCCCCATATTCAGACACAGATCGAATTAACTTCATTAATTCCTCTGAAAGAAAGTCTTTGCCGAACCCAGCCTCACCATGATTAAGTTTCCCTATTTGCTAAACTCTGGAAGCCATGTCTTATAGATCTTGGAAGCAAGTTTAAGTAATTGTAAATGTAAAAGACAAGTTGACCATTTTATAACTAAAATTACGCCCTAATTGGGTTCCCATATTCAGCTAATTTTTTTCAGTTAAACAAAAGTGACAAAAAAAATTTTAAAATCTTTTACTCTCTTTTAACATGCCTGCCAAAATAACATTTATGATAATTCATGTAGCACTTGTGATTTTCATATCAAAGTCAAAATAACCTTTTACCCACTTTGTGAGTTGAGTTTAACAAACCTAAAACAGACTAATCATAGAATTATCAGAAAGGTAAAGTCTTTAACCCAAAGCAGACATTTTTATGTATGAGATGAACAAAGCAAGACAGAAAGGAGAAAAGCAACTTACTGGTGGCCCCCACAAAGGTGAGTAGAAAGTAGAAACCGAAGAGAGTGAGCTTGGGGGCAGACTTGGATTTGGTGATGAAGTACAAGAAGCCAATGTAAGGGAACAAAGAAACCGCGAACAACTGGGAAGCTATGCTCTCTGAATCAATGGTGGGTGCCCATGGATCAACTGGTAGGAGTGCACCGCAGACAATTCCTCCTCTAATCTTCTTCTTTTCCCAAAAATGTAATATCTCTCTGTAACTCCTGGATTCACTGGAAGTTCTTATAAATGGTTTAGTTTGGTGGGGTTTTGGGAAAGATGAAGAGGAACACAGAAAAGTTGAAGGGAGAAGGAAGGTGGGGGGTTTACAAAGATGGTGAAGATTGGTAGTCATAATGGAGAAAAATGAAAGGTTTTTGAGCTTCGTTTTTTAAGCGGGTTTCAATGGCGTTTGGTTTTAACGGTGGAGGAAGAAGAGAGTGAAGTTCGGGAGTTTCGGAGATGGTGGTGTGTGGTTGGACATGATGGCAGTAGTCTTGTTATCGTCCAAGTCAAAATCAGCAGCTGATCAAGACCGTCCAGACTGGATGCTTTCTATATTTCATACGAGCTTTTTGTTTTTTTTTTAAAGAAAAAAAAAAGGTTTGGTTGGGGGAGGGAATTACAACAAAAAGGCGAACAAGTATTGGACGTAAATCCCTTATTAAGATATTGTAATTCTTAGGCCACCTTTAACTTTGAAGGTATGATTTTACTTTTTTGCCCCTAATAAGGTTTATATTAAATTTTTTAATATGTATAAATTAATAAATACACAAGTAATATGATATTTCAACTAATTCTATTCTTTTATTTACAAAAGTTTCTTCAAATTAAAATAAAGATTTCTAATGGGCCCTTGCAAGTTCTCAAAATTAGCCCTAATGGAAAACCAAAACCCTAACATTTAACCCTAATTCCTAAATTAGTCTACCCACCACCGCCTAGTAGCCATAGAGATGCAACAATGAACCGAGGCCCGTGGGCCGGCCCAAGCCCATCCTACTACAGTGATGGGCCGGGCTGGCAAGGCCCGACACTGTTCACGGCACGACATGGCCCATAAATAATAGTGGGTTGGGCTGGACCAATATATGTTGACCCATGGGCCGACCCGGCACGGCCCATGAAAAATCATGGGCCAGCCCGGGTTAGGTTGGGCTTAGGCCAGGCCGGCCCTTCTAGGCCCATAATGGGCAAGCCCATCTAGGCCCACAATAGGCCGGCCCACCGGCCTAGGCCAGGCTGGCTCATCTAAGCCCACAATGGGCCGGCCCATCCGACCCATGTAAGGCTTATACAAGCCCACAATGGGCCAGCCCACCGAAGGCCCATTGTGGGCCAATTTCATATCAATATATATATATATATATTTTTAGATATATTTTTTCATGTTCATTCACGGGTGAACATGGCTGAATATGGCCTTCTCTAGTAAGTCATGCAAGGCCCATTGTAAGTCATGTATTATCACATCAAAAGACTATACATTTAATATATATATTATTTAATACATATAAGAATTAAATATTATATAATATATATATATATGCCATATTCACCCGTGAGTGAATATGGCATTAGATTTCCCTAATGCATATCACATCACTATAGGCCTACCAAATTCTTTTTATTTTATTTTCATTTCTTTTTATTTTTTATTTTTTTTCCTTGTAGGCATACTTTGCTTTTGAGAAGTAAAGTTGAGAATCAGATGCTGAATCTGTAGGTCATGTATTATCACATCAAAATACTATACATTTAATATATATATATATTATTTGATACATGTAAGAATTAAATATTATATAATATATATACATGTCATATTCACCCGTGAGTGAACATAGCATTAGATTCCCCCATGCACATCACATTGCAATAGGCTTGACAAGCTCTTTTTCTTTTTTTTGCATTTTTTTAATTTTTTTTTCTTGTAGGCATTGTTAGTGTGTGTGGAGCATAATTATTATCTTGATGCAAATTGCCCCGACACAGAAGTTGCACGCAGATCGACCTTCACGGTAAGGTAGACGTAGGGGTTGGAAGGGGGGCGCTAAACCCCCCTCCCAAGGATTGTAGAGGGCGGAGCCCTCTGAGTAAAAATTTTATACGCAAGTTTATTTTACATAAGGGTAGTTTGGGTTTTTTACATAAGGCATGCTTTGTTTTTGAGAAGTAAAGCTGAGAATAAGATACTGAGTCTATAGGTCATGTATTATCACATCAAAATACTATACATTTAATATATATATTATTTAATATATATAAGAATTAAATATTATATAATTTATATATGTCATATTCACCCGTGAGTGAACATGGCATTAGATTCCCTTATGCAATTACAAAGGGGCAAGCCTAACATAAAGGCTCAGAACAAAGGCCTGCAATGCACAAAGCTGAGACGTTAAGTCTTTAGCGAATTGTCTAATCAAATCAGACTTGAAAGAAAAAAATAAAAACAAAAGATTTAAAAAATAAAAAAATAATTAAAAAATAAGCTTTTTTACCTATAAATAAACGTAGAACATTCCTAGAGATACTCATTCAACAAACTTCTAAGATCTTATATATTGTCTCTTTTTTAGATTACTTAGAGTTCTTCAGAAAGGAAAAAAAAAACTTGAAGGTATAATTTATTTCATTTGTTATTCATTAATTTGTATTGTTATAGGTTAATTTTATTATATAATTATTTTATTTAATTTTTATATTACGTTAATTTATTGTTATTTTTTATTGACGCGATGGCATCATCACATAGAGGCAGAGCCAACATTTCACATTTGGTGATCAATGAAGAAGAACAATTTAATGATCCACTTAAAGAAATTGGAGTTGACTTACTATCTCAAGTTGATGGCTCATCTGAAGTCACTCATAAGGACAAAAGGAAAGTTCAACGAACTTCACCAGTGTGGAGTTACTTTGATCTAGTAACACGTACAAATGAGAATGGTGTAACAGAAGAGCACGCAATTTGCAAAGTATGCAAACAAGACTACACGGGTAAATCATCTTCTAGCACTGGTCACTTAGAGAGGCATCGCAAAAAATGCGAAGCTAAACATGGTGTAGGTGGTATTGATTGTTGCCAACAAACACTTCAATTTGGCCCTGATAATAGAGTTACCAATTGGTCATATGACCAACAAAGAGCTAAAGAATGGCATGCTAGATATTTGACTAGTGCTCAACAACTAATTCGTCTTGCTGATAATCCAGCCTTTGAGGAGTACATTCAAAATGCTTATAATCCATAATATAGGCGTATTTCAAGAACTACCACAAGAGCTGACACCATGAAAGTTTTTCATTCAATGAGGGAAAAGTTAGTAACTGAATTTAGTTCATTCATTGCATCTGTTGCATGCACATCTGATTTATGGGAAAGTCGTACCAAAACTAGTTATAGCTGTGTAACTGCACATTATGTGGATAAAGATTGATCTTTTCAAAAAAGGTTAATTGCTTTTCGACCAATGCCTTATCCGCATGATGCCAAGGCCATTCATGATGTCATCATGGAAGTTTTTTATTTTTATGGGATTAAAGAAAAGGTTTTGAGCCTCACATTTGATAATGCATCTGCTAATACTGCTGCTATTAACCTTTTCAAAACAACATTGAGACCACAACGTGGTGAAACACTTTTTCACCAAAGATATGCTTGTCATATTATTAACTTGTGTGTTCAAGATGGCATGAAGTTTTTTCAAGGTTATTTGGAAAATATTCGAACAGCCTTGGGTTATATAGTCTCGAATTGAAGAGTTTGCTAAACTTTACAAGAGAGCAAGCATACAACCTAGAAAACTTCCTACTGACATAGGACACCAGTGGAATTCAACATATTTGATGCTGAAACATGCCTACCATACAAAAGAGGTCATAATCGCGTATTACAACTTGAAGAATCCAACTGAGCCGCTTCAAGAATTTGATTGGCAGATTGCTTCATGCTTCTATAATTTCTTAGAGGTTTTTTACAAAGCCACTCTCCAACTCTTAGGGGTGTACTATCCCACATCTTCTCATGCATTACATAAATTGTACAACATTGCTGCAACCTTCGATATGCATAGAGATTTTGACATGTTTAGGGAATCTGTTGAGTTCATAGAACAAAAATTCAAAAAATATTGGGAACGTGTTCCACCTTTGTATTGCATAGCCGCTGCATTGGATCCAAGAGTTAAATTAGCTGGTGTTGAATATTTGCTAAAAGGTATTAGGGAAAAATTAAGGGTGCATTCTAACATCATAACCATTCAAAATGTGCAAGCAAAAGTTAGCAACATATTTACTGCATATAATGAAAAATATGAAGGAGGCCAAACTGTATCCCTTGCACCTTTAGCAAATACTACATCTGTACCACATGGTTCTTCATGGGCAAGTATGATTAGCTACACCAGATTTGGTTTCGATGTATCATCCACATCTTCAACATGCATTGAATTGAAAAACTATCTGAAAACAAATTTTTCGGCATTCATTTTCAATGAGCAAGGTGGTGGTCATGATTTCAATAAGTTTGATCTTTTGTTAATTTAGAGATCACAGTCAATAACTTTTCCTGTGCTCTCTAAAATGGCTCGTGATATACTAACCATACCAGTGTCCACAGTTACAAGTGAGCAAGTATTTAGTTGCAGTGGTAGAGTACTTGATGAACGGCGCGCACGTATGAGTGACGATATTCTGGAAGCATTAATGTGCATCAAAGATTAGGAGGATGCTCGCAGAAAAAGCCAAGAAGTTCAAGATGATTTGGTTGATGACTTTGAAAATTTGGACATTTCTGATACTCCTACTGGGAGTAATGCGTTGTAAATAATTATGAACAATATTTTTTATGTTTTTTATGTTTTTCTTTGTTTTTAGTAATTTTGTAAACAGTTTATGTATAATTATCCCGATTATATTCTTTTTTGCTTACCAAGGTTTTGTCCCACTAGGTTTTCTTTGGAAAGGTTTTTAATCAGGCAATCATAAATAAAATATCACTTTTTATATTTTTCTTGGCTATTCAAACTTTTATATTTGTTAACTTGTTTAAAAATTCAAAAATAAAAATAAAAATTAAAAAATTAAAAATTACATGCTTAAATGGGCTGGCCCATTTACACCCATGATGGGCCAAGATGGGTTGGCCCATTTAAGGCCCATGGCACGGCCCGACACGGCCCACGGCCCACGGCATGGCCCATGTAAAATTGGCCTGCGAGTCGGGTTGGGCCAAGATAATTTTAATATGGGCCAGCCCAGCCCAGCCCACCAAAATCGTAGGCCGGCCCGGCCCGACCCGTTGCCCGTGTGGGCCTAAAGAGAACGGGTTGGGCAGGGCTGGCCCGTTCTTGCAACACTAAGTAGCCAGCCGCCAACATGATGGGTCACCAGAAAAACAATCATGCCCGTCGCCGGAGTTGCACGATGGCTTCAGCAAGACAGCGAAGAAGTCGTTGTGCTGGAGAAGGTCGTAGAGCCAAAGTTTTCACGAGAGAAGAGAGGAGTGCTGATCTAGAGCTGACATGGAAGAAGAACGATGATACGAGGCCGACGACAACAACGAGTTACAGGGATGCGAGGCCGCTGGTGTTATCGAATCTGCCGCATGAGAAAAGCGCTAGATCTATCACAAGAAAGGTACGGCGACGAGTTGCAACAAAGCAAGGCCGATGACGGCACGCTAGATCCATTGCAGGAGGTGTCACAAATTTGGCTATCCAAAAACGTTGTGCGAGGATGGAACTAAGTTAAGAGAAAAATGACAATGGCATGATCACTCGCGCTCATTGACAGTTGGAGTTCTTCTCCAACATCGACTCGCTTCACGACGGTGGCTCTTTGACATCGGTTCATTTGGGTACTATACCCTTTTAATTTCAAAACGTAACATGTTTTCCTTTGAGCTATAAAATAATGACAAAAAAAACTCTTTAGAACTTTCAATAAAATTTCATACACAATTAAGATTTAGGACATAATTTAGAAGTATTTTAGTAACTCTATCATTTATAAAGCTAATTTGAATTTAAAAAGTTAATACAGGTTAAAAAATTTTAATTGTGGAAAAAATAAACTACAAATGTTAAAAAAATTTAAACACAAAAATCTCTTCTTTTTTTTTGCCTTTATTTGGTGGTATTAGGGTAAACAAACAACCTAATGTTCATTAAATTGTTCAACAATCTCATTATTTGTGTAACATTGTATCATTACAATCAAAATCATAATTCGAGGTGTTTTCTTGATAATATTTCATAAAAGAGGGGAAATAAATTTACGTTTTAAAGTTTAAGGGAAACAAATGTTACGTTTTGAGACACAGTAGGTATAATGTTACAAGGACTATAATTGAGGAGGGATTTTTGTAACTAATCTAAAGTGTGGGAACCCATCGATATTTTGAACTGTTACATCTAACAACAAACACTTTTTTTATAGGGTTTTGGTATGGTGGTTAGAACCATTGGTTATAACTGTTTTTACTGTAGCATGTGAAAGTTTTATATTGTAGTAATTTTTTTTATTTTTAAGATAACATGTGAGAATTTTATACTATTTAAACTGAGATTGTGGTCCAAACCAACATTGTTAAACAGCTTTTAATTTACCACTTGAAATACCGATACCTTTTCGGTTCTATCAAACAAATTGCCTTTCTTCTAAAAGAAAATGCATAGTCTATACAATCGTAATACTTATGGAATTATTAAAAAGACGCCGCAAGCATTTGTGATATATCATATATCATATATATGTATATGTATACATGAATCCAAACAATTGATTTCTGAAAGGCCGCCTCTTTGAAAGAATATTAGTACTTTCTTAAGCAAAAAATGGCAAATGGGGTGGTTTTGTGGAGAATGTGTGTATCACGAGATCTTTTAACATAACAAATATAAATAGTCTAGAGGAAGTAGAGCTTTAAAAGCTTAAATTCAACTTATTCATTTGATTTAAATTTTAAGAAAAACAAATACTTATCAAAAAGATTATAAAAATTTGAATTTAAAAAGTTGTTTAAATACGTGAAATAAATTGCTGATTGAAAGAAAAAGTTTCACTAGTAAATAACATTATAAATTAATTGGAGTCCAACAAGATTCATCGACGCAAGACCACAGTCCAGTTCTGCCTCCAATCAGCTGTGACGATGCCATGTTACTTGCGGTGTAGATCAGCCGCTTGACGGTTTGTGATCGAATGCATGATTCAGCAATTAGCCTCACCCCAGCTATAGCAGCTCCAGTGGTGTCTGTGTAGTACGTACACAAAATATTATCGTAATTAAAAACTAAGATATATAGATATAACATGTTATATTTATACGTACGGTGACGGAAACAACCTTTCACTTTAGTGGGGAGGAGGCAGACATGATATTTTTAAAAATAAATGGCATAAAAATTACTTTACAATATTTTTTAAAAACTATTAGATATATAATGAGAATTTTATGCTATAAAAAATACTCTACTTGTATGGTTTTTCAATGAAATGTTTGATTTTTATTAAGGTGTTTAGTATTTTTAGTTTTATCAAAACTTTTAGTTACTACTGTATAAAGGTATCACATATTATGGTGCTAAGAAAAAATAAGTTACAATATAAAGCTTTCACATATATAATGGTTTTAACTGCAAATTAGTTCAAATCAATAATTTGAATAAATACTCTCAACACCGTATAAATATATAAATATATATATATTTGTTTGTATTTTAATTTTAATATGATTTTAGTCATACAAAGTCTTTAGAAAGATGCACTAACGTTTAGAATATTCTCATAAGAGTTTTATTTTTTTTTTCTTTTTATATCTTGTATTTTAAGGATATAAAAAGCCATCAAGATTAGCATATGACAAATTTGACACAAGAAATGACATTGCATTGAAAAGTTTTTTTACACTCAAATGTCAATACTTGACATTGGTACAACATTATAGCATTTGAATTATAGACGCTCTAAAAGTCAATGGGGGTTTATATAAAAATATTAAATCTTGGTTGGGGCATAATATAAAAGTTATAAAATATGTAGGGTCAAACTTTAATTTTGAAAAAGTGAGTGGGGCAGCTTCACCACTCTATATGCGTTCTAATGTTGTTAAAAATGCAGAGAGGAGACTGACCTGATTGCTCGTTGTGCTGCATTGGGTGGCAACATGAAAGACAAACTCACACCCTTAAATTGCAGAGTCAAACTCTGGAGGATTGTATATATCTGCCTGGAACAGAGCAAGTTTGGGTTCTGCATTTGGGAGAGACTTTAAAAGGCCTACTTTTGATGCATCTCCTGTAATTAGACTTTTTGCCAATAATTCAGGGACCAAAAAAAGCAGCATAATTGTTACAAATATATATATATATACATATAGAGAGAGAAAGAGAGAGAGAGACAGAGAGATCACCTAAGTTCCTGAGAGTTGCATGGACAGTATGACCATTCTGAAGGAGCTTTTTAACAAGCCAAGAACCAATGTACCCAGAAGCTCCTGTAACACAAACTCTGTTCTCTTGGTTTGTCATCTTCATAAATGATATTCTTCTTCAGATGTTCAATTGATTCGAAACTAGCAAAATCTTTTCCTTGTTATTTCTATCCATATATAGAGCTCCACGGTGCAACTATCTCCACCCAATTAATATATAATTATAGTGAATAGGCCATCATTTTTTTTACGATTCCGGGAGAGATTTAAATTCTTAACCTTTTAATGAAATTGAGTATGGTTTTATCATTAAGCTATACCAGCAACTATTATATACGATCATTTTTATTTCCCCAAGAACTCCTCTTCTCTTCTCTTAACAGTTCTCTCCGCTGCTTGTTTTTTGTAGTGTCTTTCTCAAAATTGATTAGCTTCAACCACATATATTTTTTAGTATTAAAGTTATACAGTATAAATAAGATCTTTTAAGAAAAATCTTAAAATTATTTTTCTGGAGCACATCTTTTCGCAACTTTATGTTTTCTTTTCAAAACTTCAAATTTAAAACCACAAGAATATGGAACGCGTTTACGTTTAATCAATGTTGTTGTCGTGGTTATTGTTAAATATTGTCGCCATTAGAATTTGATCAGAAGATCTGCTTTGGTTCAATAAATAAGTTTTGCCCAAATTTCAACTGCAATGTTATTTTAATTAGAAATATATGTATGTATGTATGTATGTATATGTATGTATATAAGCTACATTTATAGGGGCACTGGCTGGTACGACCCTTTTTAATTTGTAGCTACCCATTGAGATACTTTGCATGGAACGCTAAACAAAAAGAGGGAGACTAATTTGATGCGGTATAAAAAATTATAAATAAATAATAAATAAACCTCACGAATATAATAAAAACGTCACATAATATCATAATCATTTTAAATTAAAAAAAAAATTATAAACGTCACATAATTTAAAATCTAACAAACAAAAGCTAACCGCCTTGAATTCTCAAAGAGAGAGACAGGGTGGAACAAGTTTACTCGTAGGTGAAGCTATGACCTCAAAAAAGTTAGTGCTCCTTTGGCATTGTTTTGTATACTTTTAATAAGTAGAAGAAAAGAAATAAAAATTGTAACTTTTTGTAAATATTTGAAACCATATTTTAAAAAAGTTTTAATAGGTCATCATGATTTTAATTATTTCTAAAAGATAAAAAATGTTATATCTAAGTTTATAATATATTATTGATACTCTAATACCAGTTTCAAGTCTGTTTTAGAACTACTTTTTTAAAAAGCTAGATTTTGTAGTTTTGACCAAAAACATTTTTGAAAAGTAAAAGCTCTTTCGATAGCTAATCTAAACACTTTTAAAAAGTAGCTTTTAAACTCAAGCAACCAAAAGTAGCTTTTATGAAGCTCTCTAAAAAAGGCCCTTAGTCTACAAATTGGTCCAACTCTTGCCAAGTCCAATACCTATTGACTGCTATAAATCTTGTGTGAATAGCCAAATAGAAATCCTCCTTTTTTATTTAATGAAATAGAAATCTAATTGTACAAGAAGATGCAATGCGGTTTGAGGAAGATAGGATCCTTTTATTTAAAAAAAAAAGAAAAAACCCACCTTAAAAGTTCTCTCTTTCGTAATTTTAGAACTCCATTTTTCATTTAGGGTCAAAAAATTTGTCAGCAGATTACACAAAAAATATGCATGGTTTTGACACTTTGGTTTCACTGCAAACACAATGCGGCTTATAAAAAAATGAAAGCACAAGAATCTGCAGGCATGTTAGCGCTTGGTCAAGTCGCAATTCCTTCTTTTCGCTTTCTCGTCGATTCTAAATTAGCAGTTAAAAATTTAGTCAATTACAATTAAGTAACATAATTGCACCATAAGACACCAATACTAGTACAACTTGAACAAGTGTGAGAAATCTCTAATCTAAGCATTTTAACATTAAAGCCTCATGTACTTGCATAAAAAACACTAATGTCTACAACAAGCAAATCAGAAAAACCGCGGCATTCGGACGGCTGTTTCTAATGACATTAATACGCATGAAAGACCACAGAAAGAGTATGCCAAAGAGAGAACACCAGATACTTTTAAGTGGTGGGTTCAAATGCAGCTTGTTCATGCCAAACACCGTTCAAGTTCGACTGCCACAACCTAACTTTTCCGTCGCTTCCTGTGGTTGCCAAGGTCATTCCACCCATATCCCATTCCATCTGCCACACCTGACCATAAAAGAGAACATGATATCCAATACCAAACCACCATTCTTTACAAAGTAAAAGCAAGCACATTTCCTAATCCAAGAAGCACCGCTTGTCTTTTTCTAAAGAGCCTTCCAATCAAAATTCATTCATAGTTTCCATGTTTGTATTGCACGACCAAGAGGCATACCTGTGTTTGTATGACATGAGTAAATACTATATATGCATATTGGCATGGAAGTATTGTCGAAAATCTAATTGAATATATGAATTTGTGCTTCCAAGTGATATGAAATAGAAGATATTTTATTCTCTAATATTCATTATGAGACATCTTCATTAGCATATGTTGTCGGTCGTTTATTTTAACCATATTCCTGATTTCGGCAAGATTACAACTAGGAAAATTTGACATTTTGCCAATATTGATACCTCGCCTCTGTGACCAGAAAGCAATGCAACTTGCTCCACTGAGAGCCTTCCATCTACGTCGGGGATCAATCCAAGATGCCATAGTGCTATTCCCTTGTGGGTGGCAACAGCAATTACATCATATGGCCTGAGTATTAAGACTTGTGTAACATATTATTGATATCAAATGGCTTCATCTTACTGTCCTTTTACCAACAAAACAAACATAGAATAATGGGGGCACGGTAAAGTCTCACTCTAATTCCACTTGGCAAAATAAAATGAGATTTTCTTGGGAATTTTTCATTTTTTTAACAAGTAAAATTATAGCACTTTTTACCTGCCAATATTTGGTGCCCATGCAACACAATATACCTGATCTCCCTTGTTGCCAGGCAGAGCCAATTCTGCAACTGGAAGCCATCTTTGATGAGCCTGATCAAATTCCCATACCTGTAAAGATATAACATGATTACTTGTGATTAAAATTGTTGAAAAACAGTTGATGATTACTTTGGCAATAACTTTAATCAACCACCCGCCAGTTAAGAAACTTAAACTACCAATTATATGCCAGAGATTTTTTATAGCAAAGAATTGGTGGAAAACCATGGAAAAAATGCTAATCCTTGCAACTGATTTCAAGAAGGGCCTCTCATGAAAAAATAACCACAAAGATGCATTTATTGTTTTTAGGAGTTTACTGGCTGTGGCTATTACACAAAATGGAAACGGTAAAGTAAGGTGGGCAGGAATGCCTTACCTTGGAGGAATTAAGTTGTTGTGTATCCGAGTTAAAACCCAAAACAAAACTTGATTCCTGGCTTTCACCTCTTTGTGGTTTCCATGAAATAGATGCAGACAAACACGATGGTTTACCCAACGTAGACACTGAGTCACTGACATTCTGAAATTCAGCCTGGCCAAAATGGATTATTGAGAAGATATTAGTGATAGGATTTTTTTTTTTTTTTTCTTTCCCTCTAGACTCAAGTTCCAGTTAAGTAGTCATTCCCACTATACAAGCCAAGACTACACAGAATACAAACCAAAAATTTGGCATTTGGTTTACAAAGCTTTTGAGCATTGTTTCGCTACAAACTGAATTCAAGTAATATTTTTCCAGCTTGTATAAATTAATGATACTCAGAAATTCCAACAAAAAAGAGTCTAGTTGTAACCGAATTAGATAATATAATACCTGAAGCTGCCAATTCTTCAAATCCAAGTGATCTAAGAGCTCAGAGACTCTGATGTGTCCATCTGAATAAGCAACAACCTATAAATGATTGTTCAGAAAATAAAAAAACTCGAATAATATTAAATTCTTAACACATTGTAAAGTGTTGCTCAACAAGGAAGCAACTTCACAGGAAAATAAATAAAGAGAGCATTTTCCCGTTGGAATTGCTAGCAGCTAATAATATGAGGTCATACACAATCGTATATAGAATGTACAATTTTGATCAGACATAGAAAATAATAATTTGAGGAAACATGGCATCAAATCACTCAGAAGAAATCAAACCAGAATTTAACCATTAGAAATGATAAGAAATCACTACTCAATCATCAGTAGTCACATCAATTTAATCCTACAAGCAAAACATATAAAATAGAAGTAGAAGTAGAACAAAACAATAATCTGTTTAATCTCACCATTTTCAAGCCAGATAGGGAAACTCCAAATTGAACATCTAGCACTTGAGAAGTACTGCTTTTAAAGCTTTTACAAAGCTTCCACTGAAGGGGCTGTGCATCTGAAAAACAATAACGGGCAGTAAGACAAACTTCAAAATTATAGAAAATATATTTGAAACATAAGCTACCACTAAATCTAACATCCAAGGTAGCTGCTGAAGCGCTTACTAAAAGGAAATAGTATACAACTTCCACAAACCCCAAGGTAAAGACTTAAAAATGGGTTATGGGTGCATTCCTCAGTGTCAAACAAGATGGTGAATCTGAATCCAATTAGTATCTAGTACCTTCTACAACCTCCTCCCACAATGACAAAGTTCCATCAGCACAAACACATGCAACTGCGTCACCATATTCGGGTGGAATCCAAACAACCTTCACGATACCAGTATCATGTACCTAAAAGAGATAAGATGACAGGAAAAAGAAATGAGGAAGACCAATCAAAGATACAAAAAACTATACAAATGAAAACCGAAACAACACGCTGTTCATCGATTTTTTTTCCTCTTATCTCTAATATTCATGGATATTAATGTTACAATGACAGGATATTGAGAACATAACAGAGGATCTACACAAGCCAACTGTACAAAACAATGAGTTGATCCAAAAAAGACACTCAATGTCAATGCGATTGGATAGTGAGAGGTACTCTAATTAGCACTTACTGATAACCTCTAAACCTTAAATTACAAAGCAAAGCTATTCAATTTCCACTACACATTCAAGTATTGCCAAAATGTCACTGTTCAACACTCAGTATCTTAATTTTCGGCCTCTGGAAATTAAAAAAAAAAAAAATCAAACTCTTCAGACGAAAATCAAATCACATTCAATCGCCATTGCACGAACGATTTTTAAGTATTAGTTTAGAACTTCAGCAAAAGAAGAATCCAAAAACCAGCTTTTACACGCATTTTGCATTCAATGGAACAAAGAGCGATCAATAACTGAAGAAAACGAAATTCCAATTTAAATCCGAAAGAAATTGGAACCGAAAGAAATTGCCTCCAATTCCAGTCGCGAGCAACACAGACCAAACATGTTCACCAATGGTTCGAGAAAATGCGGCAATGGGAGAAAACAGAAGAATGAGTTAGGGTTTGTACGAACCCGAGACTTGGAAGTGAGAACGAAGGACGAAGAAGCAGAATCGCGCGAGTCGAAGATGGAAACGAAGCCGTCGGCGGAACCGGTGGCTAATCGCTGGCCGCAGTAGTTCCAGGACGAGCAGGTGGTGCCATTGTCCAAATCCACCAAAGATTTCTCCATGTCCGTACAGTTTCTCTGAAGCTTTTCTGATGCCCTGCGACGGTACTCCCACGAGTAGGAGGAGAGTGGGGAGGGAGGGAATAATTTCTTTCCGGAGAAGAACTCGGGGATTTTTAGCCAATGATTTTTTTTTTTTTTGTTTTTAGGAATTAAAAAATTAGTTTTTTCGTCGTCAAAATAGTTTTAATTTTTTTTATTTCTATCCTGGTTAGGTTCTTCTCTTTCATACAGTTTTTTTTTTTTTTTTTTAAAAAAAACTGAGACAACTTCGATGTTTAAAAAAACTTTTTTTTTTACAAAAAAAAAAGAGGTCGTTTACATAATTTTAAATTTTCTTTAACCTTTTTTTCCAAATTTTGCCGTTCTTTTTTGCGATAAAACTACGTGTCGTTGCTAGTTTAAGCTTTGCTTTCTTCATTGAAATCGGAAAACGACGAATGTGTATAATAAGGGAAAAGAAACACTATGTTTTATTTGGTAGTATTTTCAAAATAGATGAAAATAGTTTTCTTTAGAAAAATATAAATTTCTTAAAAATTACATTGAAAATATTTTTAAATTTTTTATCCTAAAAAATATACAAAAATATTTTTAAAAATTCTCAAAACAAAACCAAACAGGACCTAAGGTGCTGTTTGATTGTTGTTTCAGACATATTTTTACCATTTTTAAAAAATACAATTTCTAAAAACAAAATGTAAAATGCGTTTGGTTTTGTTTTGGGCCATAACAATTCCAAAAACATTTTGCAAAAACCCCAAAATTTAGCCTGCAAAATGAAAATGAATTTCTATTGTTTTCATTTTCTCTCTCTTCCATTTTCTCTGCTCTCTCTCGACAAAAATGGCTCGACTTCTCTCTCTCCCATTGAGCTCTCTCATTTTCCAACGCAGGTAAACCCAACGCCTCTCAACTCCACGCCTGTGAATCCAGCGTCCCCCGCCTACGACCCTTGACCTCAACGCCAGCAAACCTAGCGTCCCCTGCCTGCGACCCCTAACCCACGCCGGCAAACCAGCATCCCTTATCAATCTTAATGCATGCATCCACAAAGATAAGGGTAAAGATGAACAACTTAACATGCTCCTAACCATATCCATTAATGTACGATTACGCCTTTCTGCTACACCATTTTGTTGTGGTGTACCTGGCATAGTGTATTGTGCACATATGCCTCGCTTTTCTAGGAATTTAGCAAATGGACCAAGACATTGTCCTGACTCGTCATACTTTCCATAGTATTCACCACCTCTAACTGATCTTACAACTTTCACCTTTTTATCTAATTGCCTCTCAACTTTATTAATAAATACCTCAAGGGCTTCAACAGATTGAGATTTTTCATGCAATAGATAAAGATAACCATAACATTTAAAATCATCAATAAAAGTGATAGAATACTTTTCTCCATTAAAGGATGAAATATCGAAAGGTCTACATATATCGGTATGTATGAGTTCAAGAAACTGTGTGCTTCTTGTAGCCCCTTTCTTAGTGTGTTTGGTTTGCTTTCCTTTAATGCAATCAATACACACACCAAGATCAGTAAAATCTAAATTTGAAAGAATTCCATTCTTTACTAATCTCTCTATCCTTTCCTTTGATATATGACCCAAGCGCTTATGCCACAAGTAAGCAGAACTTTCATCAACTAAACTTCGTTTAGTTTCAATATTTCGATGCATGGTTAATAAAGTTTCAGCAAAAATATTATCAAGCTTTAACTTATATAAACCATCATAAAGGATTCCAGAGCCAATAAAATTATTATTTTTATATAAACTGAAAGATCCAAATCCAAACTTACAATAAAATCTCGCTGCGCCAAGTTTTGATAAAGAAACTAAATTGCGAGAAAAAGTAGGTACATAAAGAGTTTGGTACAAATCCAGATAATATCCAGTATCTAATATTAAGCGATAAGTGCCAATTCCTTCCACTGGAGCTTTATCTCGATTCCCCATGTAAATAAAACTTTCATTTGCTTTTATGGGTTGGATCGTAAGGAATCCTTGCATCGTATTAGAAATGTGAGTAGTTGAACCTAAATCAATCCACCAAGTATTATAAGGAACTTCAGTTAAATTTGATTCGAAACAAACAAAAGCACAAGGCTTACCTTTCTTTTTGAACCAAGCCTTACGTTTTTGACAATCTTTCTTTAAGTGCCCAAATTTGTTACAAAAATAGCACTTCACAATGTGTTCCTTCTTGTGAATTTGAGTTGACTCATTCAGGTTATGCAACTCCTTCTTGAACCCTTTCTTCTTGTTCTTTCTAGGCTTTTTTTAGTGCTCTTTTCAGCCTCTTGATTCACAAGATGAATGGAATGAGGTTTCTGATTCTTCAATCTCGTCTCCTCTTGAACAAGCATACTGGTTAATTCATTAATATTCCATTTATCTTTAATTGTGTTATAGCTCATCTGGAATGGACCATATTGTTCAGGAGGAAGCGAGTTGAGAATGAACTGTACTAGAAAGTACTCATCCACAGACATCTCCAAAGACTTTAATTTTGCTGCTATATTTGTCATTTCAAGGACATGCTCATGCATAGTACAAGAACCATCAAATTTCATGTTGGTTAATTTAGCCATTAATGTACCAGCAAGAGACTTATCAGCAGTTTAAGAGCGCTCTTCCATAAGTTTCATAAATTCCTTAGCACTTTCAGTCTTGGGAAGAGTACTTTTAATGTTGTTTGCTACTGTCATTCGCATAAACATTAAGCTTAATCTATTCGACCTTTCCCATAATTTATGAAAAGTTTTCTCCTCCTCACTACTAGCATCAGTAATAGTAGTGGGTTCCTTATCTTGAAGTGCTAAATCAAGATCCAAGACACCTAAGTGAAATTGGACTTGTTCGCACCAATCAGAGAAATTCAATCCATTAAATAAGGGAACAGATGAAGCATGCGAATGCAGTGAAATAGGAACAGATACTGCAAATTGCAAGAAACATTTATACTTTAATGCTTTGAGATAATCACATAATTAGATTCAAACTAAGACAGTAATTGTATATCCTAGTTCTCCCTTGGGTGATACTAAGACATACAAACTATAAATGATGCTAATTAAAAATAAAAATTTAATTTGGTAATTGTAAATATGACCAATAAAAATGCTTGCTATCTTTGGATAAACAAACAAAAATAATAGGACATATATATTAATTACCAACTATTATATTCATCAATTATAAAGAAAGCTGATCAACCTTTGGGCGATTCCTAAGTTCTTATAATAGATAAAATTCAATAACCCATGATCTATAAATGTCATCACAATTATAAGCATCAAAATTCATGAGTTAATGAACTTTTGTTTCTCAATTTGAAAATTACTAACTTTAAAGTTTGGCCACTTTAGTGACTAAAAAATTATAATAATGTAATTTTAAAATTAGAAACAAAAAATTTTCATTAATTGTTAAAATAAATGATTATATATTTGATCATAAACATATATCCAGAATTTGAACAACTTTCATAACCAACAGAGGCAAATAAAACAAGTAAAACTTGTTTCTGTAGTACATAAATTTGCAATCATTGATCTGTGTCATATTTTTAATACTATCAACAGCAAAAGACCATGAACCGAGTCTTATATGCACACATACATAATTTTTTTTTTTTAATACATTTATTTGAAAAGCATTTATATACAGGTGCAATAAATGCATTTAAACTCTTTGTTTGAGCATTAAAGTACAGGTACAATAAATGCAATTGAAAAGCATTTATCTTTGAATTACAATTATACGTGTTTGTTCTTTGATTTTGTCGCTTCTCTTTTTATATATGCGCCTTTTTTTTTTTGGTCTGTAATGTACATGCGCATATACATAAAGGGACGCACAAACAAACAGGGCAAAAATTTTATTGTTTTCCTGCCTTTCATCAATTTTACTACATTCATATATGTATATATAATAGACATACATACAGGCACGAGTACACAATACGTGTTCACAGGCAATACAAATCAATAAAGAAAAGTCAACCGTTTCTTTTACCGAAAGCATATAATGATTCAATTTCTTTAACCAACAGATTCAACTTTTATAACTGTAATAAAACAATTCCGTTAAAATTTATATACAATCTGTAATATAACTTCATAGGAAAAAACATGAGTTCAAAAACCTAAATGCTCTTGATACTACTTGTAAAATCTTAAAGTCTGTAATTTCTAGAAACTTAGAACTCAATAATTTTCACAAGAAAAAGATTTAGAGCGTACCTTGATTCATAACTTCAATTATTAGAAAACTCTGGAACAGAAACTGTCAGAAAAAAAGAACCCAGTTTCTCTCTCTAAACCTACAATTTCCTTTTAACGTATTTTTTCTTATGGAGAGAAGAATACAAAATTGATTGGATGGAGAGAGGACTAGACTCCTATTTATAGACCCTCAATAGGTGCCTTTCCATCAAAGCACATATCTCTTCAGATATGGACATATCTTTTCATATATAGACACATCTTTTAATAAGAGTTGCAACCCCTCATAGCCAATAGAATTTTAGCATTTAAATAATTATTAAACTAAATAAATAAACAAATAAATCTGATAGATTTTATAGGCATTCATATACGTGGGCCATAATTCTAACCATGCATATATGGTTTGTATTTAATAAGAGCCCAACGTGAATTTCTTGATGTTATTGTGTTAATCTTGTATAATAGATCCAAGCAAGGGGAGTCATTGCTATACTAACTGTTGTCTCAAACAGGTGCAATTTCACATAGATCAGGTTGAGATTCCTAATGTCTTCTAATTATGACCTCTATAAACAAAAAGAGTTAGTGTTTTCTCTCAAGTTTTAAAGTTGTAAATTAACGTTGATCATTGGTAATTAAACTTCTCCAAATAACAAATAAATATATACACGTATATATGTTTATATATTCCTTCATCTCCAGAAATCTCAAAATGAAATTGAACAAAATGATCTACAAGTTATTTTGAAAGTTCGAAGAACACAAGGACCTAATTGCAAATCAACACTGGTCGTCAAATTCTGAACTTTTGTGGTGGTTAGCATCCTTAATGATGTTGAAGAAATAATCAATTAATAGGGTGTTTGGCAGCATAGGTTAGAACCAATAGTTTAAAACAGTTTTAGTTGAAAACACAGTAATATGTGAAAGCTTTATACTGTAACATATTTTTTCTTGACATTGTAATATGTGAGAATTTTACGTAGTAGAACCAAAAGTTTTGGTTCTAACTCATATTGCCAAACACCACATAAATTTTACATTCCATTTTATTGTCATCTCAAGGCCAAAGGCAAACTCTAATGGCCATTGTAAAGTTCCAAAATTGTTGAAATCCGGAAGATTAGTTCACTTTCATCACTTTGCAAAGCAATTAAACTATGAAATCCGAATCTGTTGGAAATCTTTTTTTTTTTTTTTGTAAGACAATTACTTTGATTAATTTTTGTTTTCTAACCGTCATGTTAGAAAATAACAAAAAATAGACAAAACAAAAAACAAAATAAAAAACACAAAGATAAACGTTAAAAATAAAGGAAAAACCATAGACAGAGACAGAAACAAATTTACTTTCTCAAAAAATTGAAGATTGGACTGTTACCACCATAGACCCCAAAAAAAAAAATCTTATAATTATATTTTCATCATAAACGCCGCACTACAAACTTTTAAGCCGGATCAAAAATAAAATTCGAATCACCGTACTCTATTAGTCGACATCATGTGCCTCCCTTCTACTTGTATATATCTCAATAACGATCTGAAAGAACGAGCACCAGTAGCACTGCACGCTAGCTAATAGAAAAAACATGACAAGAGTAATACTATTATTTGTCCTTTCAAGACATGAAACAGAATAGAGGGACAAGAAGCAAAAAATTGAACGAAATCAGATTGAAAAACCTGAACGTTGCCTGGAATATAATATTTCCTTTCATGAAGCAGTCCTGGAGAATCGCAAGGATTATATCAATGATGGCACAGGCATTAAAAACAAGAATGTAAAACATGCAAAAGCTATAAGTTATGTCAAACAAGTACTAGTAACAACCCCATAAAGCAAGCATTGCAACAAGTGATGAAAAATGATTCTCTAACAATAAGGACTCTGACGACATCATAACTTTTTAATTGGTAATAAACGAGAAAAAGGGCATAAAACTTACCCAAAAAAATAATAATAAAAATATAAAACGACATGAACGTGGAAAACGACAATAGTAAAAGCCATCCGAACGACAATAAATAAATAACACGACAATAAACCACATAACCACTAAAAAAAAGGAGACGGCCACCCAAAATGGAAACGACAAGAAATATAACACGACGATTAATAAGTATAAACGACAGTTAAGAGGCTTATGACGACAAACTAAAATACTTTTAGAAGGAAAGTGAAAATAAAGTAAGATGGGGACAGGAGAATTGGAAAGGTCAAAAAAAAAAAAAAAAACAAATGAATAAAAGAGAGAAATGTGGAAACCAGAAAGAAAATTCAGAACCGTTGAAGGTAATCGTTTTGCAAAAATTCAAACCTCCTTTCAAAAGCAAAAGGTATGAGCAAAGTCTCTGTCTGTAGATGTAAAACGTGAAAGGCAATTGCTAAATGTGAACCATGCAATTGAGGTGAGACCCCACACCTTTAAAGTATGATTAGCCTCACAAATTCCGTTTCTTATTGGGCCACTTGGTTTCCCTCGAAAGGGCCTCGAGAAAAATCCAAAAACACAAAGGTTAATGGACATGTGGTTTTTTTTTTTTTTTTTTTAAATGTAGAGTTTAAATATATTTTTAATTTATAAATATTCTTTATATGTCTTAATATATAATGTATAAAGACTTCAATGACCTAAATAATGATCTTGTAAGTTTTGATTTATTTTTTAGAATAATTAAAATGCACGTTTTTATGATTTTAAATGGATTATGATATCTTTATATTTAAAAAAATCTTTAAAATTAGGTTGTTTGTTGTTCAAATTCAAATTGATATCTAAAGTAATGATTTTAAAATTCTCTCAGCTAAAAATTAGAATGTTTTTATGGAATTACGATTTTACTGACATATACTATTTATTAAGTTTTTTTTCTGTATCTTACATGTTATATAATTAATATATTATTAAGTTAATGATACGTAATGACATTAATTTTTTTAAGACTTCAAGTGATAATGACATTTCTGTTTTTTTATGATAGATAATTAAATTAATAAAATAGTATTTTTTGGGTGAAACCCTTAGTATCCGGGCCCACTACAAATGGTACAAACCTTTAAGGTGTCCTGATGTTATGGATTGATAATACAAAGAATATTACATTAAGTTAATGATATTCATTTTTTATTGCTTCTTGTATTATTTTTTTTTGAAATCTATTATAAGTAATTTAATGACATAGATGTTTTTTATTGTTTAAGTTACATTGTAATTAATTAAGTATATTTGTATGTCTCTAAAATCATTTTTTTTCAATGACTTAATTATGAGAAAACTAAGAAGATTTGTTAAAAATAATAAATACATGATAAAGTCTACTTAAAGGGTATTTTTGAATTCTTAATATGTGTAATTTAAAAAAATAACATATAAGTGATATTTGTAAAATAAAGATAAATTTTAATTCACTGCTTAAAAAAAGTCGTATTATGTAATTTTTGCCAAAAAAAAAAAAAAAAAAAAAAGAACAAACCTGCCGGGCCAGAAAAGTAGGGAAGAAAACGTGGTTTCCCCCATAATTAGACATTAACCCATCAGTCTAAAGTTTCAAACAGTGACTAGTTACCAACCAATTTACAGTCCAAAGACGGTGCAGACTCCCACCACTTTCATTGCAAACTTTTACAACGAAAGGAGAGGAGGGATGGTTGGGTTCAAAACCTCAATTTGTAACCATGTTGGATAATTTGGGCGTACGTTCACACACAAGAAAATCTAAATCCGCGATACCAATGAGAGGAATTCATGTCGTGAAGCTCAAGGAAACTAAAGAAAGCTAGTTGGAGTTGAGGGAACCGATTGGACACGTGGAAAAGACCATTAGCCCATAACGCAAGAAACCGTAGAAAGTAGAAACTCTTGTCGGACGCGTTTCCATGTCCATTCTTGCCGTTTGCATTTTGGGCCACACAAACTAATCGTCAGATAATCATCATCTTTTCCTGTGTCATGATTATGCTCGTTTCATACTTCAGCAAGGTATTTTTTAATATTTTTTTAATTATAAATAGTATTAAATTTTTACGTATTTAATAACAATAAAAATATTATTACAGTATAAAATTTTTATATGTCACATTAAAAAATAGTTCTAATCAACAATTTTAACTATCTTGTCAAACATCTTAATCCTAATACAATATCGAAGATCAATTAGACAAAAAAAAAAAAAAGAAACATACAAAATAGACCTTAATTTAGGCAAAATAAACAAACGGTGCTAATGAGCCTCTATCGTCTATACAGTCAAAGTGATCACGCCTCATGCGTTTACCTACAGAATATTGGGACAACTAAATAAATGAGGCTGATATTGGAAAAAAGATAAACAAATAAGGTCACTATTGTTGTTAACAGTGGCGTAGCCCACCTGACCCCCGGGGAATCTGCACCCGTACAAAAATTTTCTATTTGCTTTATTTTGCCTCTTTAAAATCGTCAATTGAATTGCTTAATTACATGAATATTTTTAGAAAATATTCAGTTGGAACCTTTTTTTTCCTTATATTTTAAACTTAAAAATACTAAATTAAAATAAGAAAAAAACAACGACAGTAGTATATAAAAAATTAGAATTTTGTGAACCGGAAAATATGGAAGTTTTATGAAAAGAAAATTAAGAACTCTGCACTTAAATCCTTTTAATTTCTTTACATCATGCAAGTTAACGTACTACAGTGGACAATCGTAGCAAAGCCATATTGGAGTCTCCCATTTTTTTTTTCTCTAGTGCTCTTTTTGTATAGGGAAATTCCACCTAATAATTTTCCTACTAAAAGATGTATAAAAATGCATATATACAGAAACATGCAAATGAGGGAAATCCCCAATCATTTATTTTTTATCTGAACAAAAGCAAACCCCATATTATTCTACCACTGCTAGCTAGCTGATGATGAACACCTTTAACTTTGTTTTGTTGGGTTTTGTCTGTTCAACGAGCAATATTTGTCTGCAAAGATGCATTCAGCTCCACTTGTTCCGCCTCCCACTTTGCCTTTGCCACCACTCCATCGTGCATTGGAACGTATTCCTAACAAAACATAACGACAACATTAATCTTCTCCTCTTAATTTTGGGACAAAATTAAAATCAAAAGAAAAAAAAAAAACTAAAAGTACCCAAAAAAATTGGGTCCCTCTCTAGCATTGGATTCCAACTTAGAGTGCATGTTTTCAAATCATTAAATATAACCAAAATGATATTTTTTTACAGATTTGATGACTAAAAAACATATATATGATAGATTACTTTTTCAGTTTTATCATCGGATAGATCTCCAAAAATTTTATGTATATTAGTTTGTGAGAATTACCTGAATAATAAGGGAAGATATTCCCATTATACCCACCTCTAACTTTTGATTTTATGTTGTTGTACTCCTAACATAACAAAACGACAACATTCTTTTCCTCTTAATTTGAGGACAAAATAAAAATTAACATACCCAGGAAAAAATTATATGCATACAAGAAGTAACAAGGAAATTAGATTTTTCTCATTACACCCACCTCTAGCTTTTGAACAAGTTCTCTAGCATTAGAAGCGGAGACGATTATGTTACGCTCAGAAGGCAAGATAAAGCCGTCTTCCACGGCTTGGTCAATGAATGTGAGTAGACAATTGTAGTACCCCTCAACATTTAGCAAACCCACCTGTAAATTATTTGATTTATACATATATTAATTATTTATTTATTAATAATAGTGATTTGAGAAATGGAGCTATCAAATCTACGCCACAGCTAAGAGAAATGAAGAAGCTTTACAGGCTTGTCGTGGATTCCTAGCTGGGCCCACGCAATGACTTCTAATAGCTCTTCCAAAGTTCCATAGCCACCTTATAAAGTTAATTTATACACTCATTTGGATAAGAATAAAATATGGAATAATCACCCATCATTGAGAGGAAGAGAGAGAAATAAGAGGGAGAGAGAGAGGACCTGGAAGGGCAATGAAACAGTCAGAATGGCGGGCCATCTCAGCTTTCCTTTCGTGCATGTCTGCTACGGGTTTGACCTCTCCTATTGTCTCCCCAGTTATCTGCTAATTAATCAACATGATTAATATTACAAATATTAATCATACCATATAGTTAAATTATGTATACACATCACATCAACATAACATCAACAAATTATGTACCGACAAAAAAATTACTGTTAATTCTGAGAAGATGAGAAATTAAGAAAAAAAACCCAGCAAGCAAACCTCTTTGCGCATCAGTATCTTGGGGATGATTCTGTGAATATATAGAACAAAAAGAACCCACAGTCAAAAAAAAAAAAAAATCCAAATATATATAGGAAACGTGAGCTTAGTGAATAAACTCATTCGTTAATGCACGTTATTATGACGCAATCAAGGTATCTAAAATTAATTACTGTTTTTATATATAATACACGTATACATAGCACATATATGGTACGTAAACATATATATACGTATATATACGGACCCGAGCACATGACCACCACCACGATGGACCTCCTCGGAAACCAAGCCCATTAGTCCAATACTCCCCCCTCCATATACGAGGTCTAAATTCCTTGAAACCTTCAATTGAAAAAAAAAATTGTTGTATTTGTTAAATAAAATATTAATCATCCCACAGTTTAAACTCACTGTGCATGATGCATAAAAGCCCAAAATCTTCCAAGCTGCAACTTAAATTTAAAGAAAAAATAAAATTGATGAACTTGATTGCAAGAAATTTTGCTCTATGATCAATTTTTTTATATATTGAAATATATGTATGTATACACAAATACAATTTATGCACATACGAGCTCTTGGCCGAGTTCAATGGCAGCATCACGGTAGCAATTTCTCTTGCCAGAACTGCTTCCACAGAAAACACAAACCCTTTTGAACCTTGACTCCACAGTGAACTTCTCCTCCATCTCTCTCTCACCGGTGAGTTTTTCCTTTAGTATCTGGGTTTTGAATATTGCCCAAATAAACCTTTTTGATATATATATATACACACACATGTATATATATATATATATATACATATATATAAATATTTTTTCAAGCGAAAGGTGAGAAATACCAAACAAGAACGAATTAGCAACCCATATATATATAAGGACAATAATATATTATAATAACGCAATATTGAAGAAAACAGGGATATCCTTTCATTAAGGAAATCCGGTAGTGCCACGTGGACACAACTGGAGCCCTTCTCTTTGTCAAATTCGCCGACAGGATTCTGTTATCTCCACCAGTCCTCATTTTTCTCTTCTTATCCACTTATGGTTTTCCCATTTTTGGCCTGCATTATTTTCACTCTAGAAGTTTGGTAACAAACCGACGAGGCAATTTGTTTACTAATTACGTCATATGTAGCAAGGATATATTAGTTTGTAAAATGAGTAAAACGTCTCAAAAACTTCTCTATTTTTCGTTTGGCTGAAGATTCTTAATTTAATCCAACAAATTAAAGAGCTGAAAAAAGAATTTTTTTTAATATGTTATCTTTTTCTTTTATTTTTTTTGGGGCAATTGCTCTAATAAATACTTAAAAAGTAATTTATAGACAGGTATTAATTTTTGAACAAAAAATAATTTTAACTAAATTTAACGAAAACATACGCCCCATAGAAAAAAAAAAACCCTTGATCTTTTGCCATCTCTATATTAAAAAATTCAGACTTTTATTGCTCATTCTAAAAAGCACTTTAAATCACATGAACTTCAGCCGAGATTTATTTTCCCTCCCCTGATGTTATGCAATCTTAGATTGATGTACTTTGATCATTCAAATATAAAATTGGTACCATGATGAGTAAAAAACTCCATTATTACAATCATACCATCAGATTGAAGATGACTTGTTCAAAGGAAGAGAAATTATTAAAATTCATCAGTGTAGTACTTGTTTAAAAAGGCACATTAAATTAAAGCCATCTACCACGTACAGCCTGAGATTGACCATAAAAGTCAAATTTGCACTCCAAATATTTATTATTATTATTATTATTGGAGAAGTAGGACACATGTATATCTGAAATGTGGCCGATAATAGAACAACTTGGTGGCCTGTCGTATTTCCTAATAATGCCCAACAGTTTGAGCAGCTGCATTCAGCAGCAAAACCAAACTTTTGGTAGCAGCAGAGGCATCGTACCCAAAATAGTAATTAGCCTTTTTACTATTAGATCATGTAGGGGCTCCGTTTGATGTATGTACGTATGTCGTACAGTACTCATTCCTTTTTTTTTTAAAAAAGTAAAGTTACTTTGCTCTATCCTCCTGGGCTTCTTAATGACAGCCCTTAAATTGCACGTTAATAGAAAGTAGATCTTAGAGCAACTGGCCCTCGTGGGACTTACACTCTATTCGCTGTGATATTCAACAGCACAAATACCTCTTAGCATTTTTATTATACTTGCGCTATTTTTTACGCTTTTATGGGATGTTATTTTTTAATTTAACAGTGTGTAGTTCATGTTTTCAATGTTATTCAATTCAAATAACATCAAAACAAATTCCTATTGGTAAAGTATTTTACCCTATCTCATTTTTTTTTCACTATTTATGGAGATCGAGTTAATTTCCTGCCCTTATAAATATTGTCATCAATCATCTCGTTTCATACAAAATTTTATGCGGTTCATATATATTAATTAATAACTTGAAACAGTTACAACTTACATACACCCACACACACACACATATATATACATATATCCCATATTTTTTTGTTGCAATAGTAATCGTCTTCATCTATGTGTCAAAAACGCTTGCTGCAATTGATCCAACAAAAAATTCTGCTACAAAGTCCCCAACAGAGAAACAAAGGAAGATGCGAGGAGGGCATAAATACGTACGTGCTTGGTAACATATGAGAGCATGAAACCATTGTCGTTTCTGTTGTAGATAACTTCCAAGACTTTCTCCCTAACCACTGACAAACCCGGAATTTATAAGGAATATTAAAGACTAGTTCCCATGTTGTTTGAATTTATGATCCATTAAATTACCATTTATAAATATCAGACCATTTTTTTTTTCTTGTTTCCTTTTCATTGCTGTTGGTTTATTGGTCAAAAGGGACATTTATTTTGAAATCACTGATTTTCAACGAAATTCCTTTAATTCGGAAGCCTGCGCCGACAGCAGATAATTTGATTATTATCTTAACTTTTGCATATTAGTTACTTAATTTGACTTCATAATTAACACAACATACGGCCTTAACTATACCCATACCAAAGAAAGAACTAAGATAACAAGAATTATATACAAAGACATTGTGGATTTTTGGTTTCTAAGGGACTTCTTCATAGTGAAAGATTTCATTAGTAGTGTATGTTTTAAAATTATTAAATATAATTAATTTTTTTTTTATAAATATGACCATTTAAAATAAATACCTATCTGTAGGTAGTTTTTGAATTTCCACAACAGAAATTGTCAAATAGATAAAGATGGAGCTTTTCTCACTGGTCACTAATTAACATGTTTGCTTACAAGAATATTTGATTAATCCTTTTCATATTGTAAAAAAAGGCAGGCGGGCAGCAAAGCTTAATGGACTCGTGTGGACCGAGATGCCTTGGTCCTGCTTTCTAGGAGACCCCTTTACGTGTAGAACTTTTCTTTTTACTTCGAGCAAAAACGACATCCAACTTTTTTTTGCACCCAATTACAACCAAGCAAATGTTGAATTTTAGGGAGTTTAGTGGGATGTGGTGGTGTGGTTTTTCCACCACTAGAAAAAGAATTACGCCAACTTTTCTGGCTAAATTCTATTGACAACGATTGACTAATTAGTATGATTAATAATCACTTAATGTTGATCACAGACTTAATTTCAAAGGTAGGTGGATTCGGCCTAATTAAATTTCAATCCTTGAAAATTGTAGTAGACTACGACGTAAAAGAATCCACAACTGCTTTTTTTGGAGGGGTTCAAATTGTCAACACAAAAGTGCTGAAAGAATAGAGCAGTTTTTCTAAATCGGCAGGCAGACAATATAGTACTGTTGTAATTCCAATTCTAACCTTACCGTCATATCTTTACACAAAATTGCACTGCCACATACATGGCAGCAGCGCTAAGGTTGTATCGAATTGTAGTGTTGGATGTGTTAGAACTGATTTTATTCCTCTATATTTCCGGAAGAAAGTATAGTATTATAGCATGACAAATTAATTAATTAGGTAATGTATATGTGTTTCAAAATAGTCTAATTAGTTATTACTTTGTTTAAAAATAAATAAGTTTTACTTAATAATTTGCAATCTGTTAAAAACGAAAAAAAATGAAGTTTAATTATAAAACTTGAACCAGCTAGCTATGCAAATAATTAGTTTACTAATGTCTTCTTTCCAAAAAAAAAAAAAAAAAAGAAGTTGATTGCTAATTACTTTTTGGGTTTATAATAATTTGCACGCACATTCATAATTATGTGAAGGATCTCATGACATGTGCTGTTTTCTAGAAGGTAATTTGAACTTGATATACTTTAATCTATGAGAGTTTTTTCCACCTAAAATGAGATTTTTCATAGGCATAATAATCTCTAATTATGGTTTAAAAATTTCATTTTTCTTAAAGTGCGCTTAGGAGAAGAGTTCTAACTTTAAAGTTTAAACTACACACTAAAATATATAAGAGCTTTGTTTTGTTGAGTCCAAATTCTTTAACCTTCCGTTTGGAGTTACAGTTGTAATTGATGTTCTAAGTTTAAAAATTATAATATGTGAGATCTTTACAGTGTAACAACTTTTTTGCTTTTTATTGTAATTATTGTGAGTTTTAAACCGTTTATTGTTGTAACCGATGAGTTAGAATTGATGTTTCAAATGCCCCATAACTAATTCCCACTCAAGAATTCATGTTCTTGTTTATGTAGTATAGTATCATCAACTGCATGCGAACCTTCATGATGACATGAAGAACCCACCGTCAAATTTTCTGCTTGCCCACTTAAGCTCATTACTATATAGATCTTGATCATCATGATCATAGGAGATTCCTTGTCAACTAGAAGGGAAACAAAACCCTGCACAGCCTGTAAGCAATCCTAACAAATAGCAAGCAAACCCTTATTTTTTAAGCTCCGTAATACCAAAACCTTGTCTGCATTCTTGCAATACTTTTGTTTTTTTGGTGCTGAAAGTCTTCATTCTTGCAATTGAATAACTAAGCTGGCACCCCTTCTGTCGTGCATGTATAACCAGCAACATCAGTCACATCAATATTATAAATATATATGTATATATATTCATGGGGAGATTCTTCTCTCCTATTCATGCATATATATGTATATATATATATATATATATATATTGTGTTAATGTGGAAGCTTCCTCGGGACAAATAATTGGTCTCCTATAGCTGTAACCAACTCACACGTACAAGACTACCACTTCCGTACAAGGAAGGATACTACCCTACTATATCCATTTTCTTCAATATCTCAGATCTAGCTTTACCATAAAACCATAAAAAAGGTAAGAACTTTTCATTAATTCTATTTCATAGTTTTTCTCTATATACGTACTCTCCCACATAAAGAAAAAGTATCACCTAGTTTATATATATATATATATATATATATATATATATATATCCCAAAGTCCTTTCAAAGAAAGTTATCATTTTTCGCTTTTCTTTTTGTCAAGAAACTTAACATTATGGGACGCTTGAATTTTGAGGCTCTAAGAAACCTTCAAAACAGCGCCAATGACCTACTCCACTCTCCCATAATCCAACAAGGTCTCGTCGACCACCGGTACGAGAAATGGGTTCATGAGGTCTCCGAAGCTTCTCTTCGAATGTTGGACTTCTGTGGGGTTTCCAAAGACGTCCTCTTGCTCGTGAAACAACACCTCCAAGATCTTCAGTTCACTTTACGTAAAGCGAGCATTGGAGAATTGTCGGACGTTGGAAACAAAATCGCCGCCTACAATTCCCACAGAAAAAAGCTAAAGAAAGAAACCCTCAAGTGCTTGAACTCCCTTAAGGGAATGAAGGGCAAATCTGTCATCTCAGATCCGAAACCACCAATACAACCTTATGGTTGTTGTGGATGTGCTAAGGGAAGTGAGGGTGACAACCATCTCCATTGTTGAGTCTTTGTTGTCCCTCATTGCCAAGCCTTGGCTTGACCAAAAGTCGGCTAATAATTTTAAAGGGTCAAATCTTAATATCAACAATATCATAGGGTCAAAGTTGAAGCGTGTGAGTGGGAAAAGTTTGTATGATATTTGTGATGCAATGGAACTTCAAGGAGCAAAAAAGAGATTGGAGACTGTGAAGACAACTGTTGAATGTGTTGAGGTGGAGTTGGAGTGCATATTTAGGCGTTTGATCCAAGCAAGAGTTGCACTCCTCAACATACTTACTAATTAGCTTGACTAATTATATTATTGTTGCCCCGAAAACCCTGTGGTTATATTTGAGGGGTTGGCTTGTAACCTTGGTTGGAAGATATGATTTGGTTGTGTTCAGCTTATAATTGATAATTTAGTTTAGTTACAGTCTGTGCTAGGCAGTATTTGTCCTTGTAATGGTAACGCTATCATTAATAAATATAATTTGTTCATTCTTTATAATTAAGGTTTTTGCCTTATTTGTTATAACAAAATCAATCATATATTATCTGGTATTGTTTGCCTGCAAAACTTGTGATGGGGTTGGCTTTGTAATTTTGGTTGAAAGTTGATTTGGTACTGCTAGCTACTAGCATTGATACTTTATTGGCTTATTTATAAAAAAAAACCTTAAAGAATGCATATTGTCTTAATTTAACTCCTGATGTTTTGACGTCTTATATATTTTGAGATTTCTGAAATATATAGTTTTGGCCAATCTATTCGTAGAGTACTGTTTTTTTTTTTTTTGATAAAATGTCACAAAGGGATGGCTTGTAAAGGAAGTAAGAGAGACGAAGGATCTGTTTGGTAAATGGATTCAAATTAGTGATTTAATTTGAGTTAATGTGATTTGAATTAAGATTTAAGTTAATGATTTGAATTGTTATTCGAATTGACGTTTGGATGTGCATTTAAGTTTTAATCTTAGTATAGAATAAAATTGAAATTTGTGTTTGGAAAGGTAATGAAGATATTTTTTGATTTATTAATAAATATAATAAAATCTTAATGTTAATGATATTAAAAAATATACAATATGGATTTTGATTTATTCCTTTCTTTATTAGGAACACAGTGAAAAAAGAATCATCTCAATTTGATATCAAATGAATAAGTTATGATTTTTTTCTTCAAATATAGGAGAGAAAATTTTAGTTTTTACTGTATCAAAGATATCCGAGTATTAAAAGTTTAAGAGAAATAAGAATTCTAAAAATTTGGATTCTTGATACTCAAATGATTTGGATTTTGGAGGAAACAAATATATATCCGAAGGATTTTTTGATACTCGAATCCAAATTTGAGTCAATTGAGTTTAAAGAATACCTTAACCAAACATACCCGAAATGATCATAAATATAATTTTTCATTCTTTATGGGCTTTAATCACATGCATGAAGCCAATCCTCTATGGAAATTAAGGGCAGGAGAAAAGATTTAGTTAGTAAACTGCCTTTTCTGTTTGCTTCCATGAATAATTAATCCGCTTGTTCATGATTATCTCTATATCTAAAGAAAAAAAAAGAAGAAAGAAATAAATTAAAAGAAAAAAGATTCTTCAGTCTTTTCTCACCTGGATGACTTCACAAGTCTGGCTGGCGAATCGGGAAGTTTCTGCCGAAATTCCATTCATGTGGAAGTTCCATATTTATAGTCATTTATGGTCAGTAGATGTTTCCGAGATTTATAAACAGACCAAAAGCCTCGATTTTATAAGATGATTATAGGAGACAAACACTAAGACAAAGAGCAAGCAATGCCAACCTAGTATTCAGTTTCTTGTGCTACTGTGATTAAACAATAAATAACAACATTATTTAGTTGGAGTTCAACACCTTCAATTTCAACTCCATTTTTCACCAAACATATGTTGAATCAGCCCTTAACTTCACTCATTCTCCGAGTATTTTGTTTCCTTTTGCTATTGGTATGTTCGTATCATGCACAAAGCCAATATAGGACGAGTGGTGGCTTAAGCTGCCACTTTTTTTTTTCCTTCAAATGTTATATATAGACGTATGTACATACCAACTTGCTTTATTACAAATAGCCCCTATAAAATCATCGCTTCAAATTTTAAAACCCCACCCCCAATAGATATTAAAAGAAAAAAAAAACAGATAACCTAGTTTAATAGCCTAATAAAATGGGGTCAATACATGATAAAAGCCTTTATTAAAAAAATTAAATAAAATAATTACCATTTTCTTTCTCTATACACTTTTTTACTCCTTCTCATAGACCAGAGTAGAGGGCAAAAAAACTCACCTTTTCTATGATATTACCAAGAGTGTAAACAAAAAGTACCAGTTTGGTAGTGTTTTTAAAATGAGTGAAAATGATCTAGTTTTGAAAAATGAGAATTTATGGAGAATGATGATGGGAGTATTATTTACTTTCGATCTTGTGGCATTAAATGAATAGGTTGTTAGTTAAATACCCAACATTCATATTGTTCACATATTCATTAAAAAAAAGGTCATTTTAAATTTCTATAACGCTCCTATATGGAGGTTAATAGTTTTTAATAAATTAAAATAAAAATAAGAAATAAAAGTAAAACTTCAAAAATAAAGTTATTCGAGATTTAAATAAAAATCTCAAATCAAAAATATAAATATAAATGACAATTAAACCACAGTTTAATGTAACACCTTAAATTTAATAATATAAAACTATCGTCATCACCTTGTTAACCCTTAAAATATCTTAATACAGTCACAGAAAGTAACAATCGATGCTTACATTATCATGAAAAATATTCTTAATAATTGAAGCAATGCCAACGTATTATAGCTACATAGTTTCCTCAACTATTTTCCTCATAGCCACCTCACACTTAGTGAATCCTGAAAAGATGAAAATATAAGGAATGAGCGACAACATGCTCAGTAGGGAAAACCATTACTCACCTTTAGGTTTTTATCCCTACTACATTAAAACATGCATGATTAGTTAGTTCTCATCATTATTCATCAATTTTATCATATTTAATTTCGGTGGATATCTTATGATTATTCTTACTAAGTTCCATACATATATATATATATATATATAAATTATATATGTACACATTTTTATTCAGGATTCAATTATACTCATCTAAATCCATCGTGCAATAGAATATCATATCACTCAACTCAACAAAACCCAAATGGACGCGCTTGATCACCCTCCAAACATTCAAAGGGTGTTCCATTGATAGAACATCAAATCTTAAGTCCTCACCAAGTCAATTCCTGTACAATACGTTCTGAGACTTTCGACCCAAGAAAGCGTCATCACCTCCCCCTATTTTACCTTTTAGGGTATTCATGCCCAAGGACATAACCGCCGCCCTCTTTACGTCTCACTATTTCTCTATATTCAATAATTATTTATAGTCAGTTTTCCTAACCATGCCTCTTAATTTACAACAACATGTGTCAATTCATTATGTTCCTCGTTGTACAATACATGACGAGTTCATGTCATAGTTTCATATGTGATACTCATATAATAGCAGTTCAACATATATATATCTTGCAGTAAAACAATCAATTTTAATTCCATAAAGACCTCACAAAAGATGAGTAATAGAATCCCTACCTCTTTACAAATATCCACTGACAATTTTTAACTTACACAATTCACCACGTAAGCTCCAAGTATGCAGTTGTCCTAAAACGTATAAATTACTATACTTTAACTTAAATCTTAATTTTTAATTTTGTCAATTTATCATTTATTTTTATCAGTCTGACATAATTGTTAATGTACTAAAATTGTAAATATGAATTTTTCAAACTTAATTTTAGTAAATTATAAAATAACAATAAAATTAAAATATACGAATTTTATTTTAGTATGGAATATGTGAAAATGAATTTTTAAAATAAATAATACGATTTTAAAATATTTATAATTAAAATAACTAAAAAGTTGGATATTTATTAAAATAACATTACTTGAAATTACAAACTTTATAAAAAAATATTTATAAATTCTGAAACATAAATTATCAAACAACTACCCTTGTTCTAATTGTTTGACTCCCCTTTATTGTACCTAAGGTTAGGGATTCAAATTCCACACGAAGCTAAAATTCGCCTATATTTTTATTACATCTCTGTTTTAAAAAACGACATTTCGTTTCCCCTTTATAGGAAAAACGACAAAAAGCCAAAAAAAGACATAAAATCTGAAAAGATATACATTCGGATTCTTGATTGTTCTTTACGCATTCTCAATCAAAATTCAGGTTTGTAACATGTTTCTAAGCTTAAAAATGATGTATAATCATTCACAAACATCAAAAACACACTTCTCACAAATTTTCATACCACAATATAACTTAAAATCAAAGTTAAAGTTTTAGAAATCTAACCTTAAAACTTAGCTCAAAACTGTAATTTGATCTTGAAAATGTTTATGTCCCCTTAATCTTTGAGTTGTGAGAAATTGTTTGTGGAGATTTTTGTGAAAGGACAAATTGAGATTTCCTTTGGCTTCACTCTAGTTTATCTCATCAGGGAAGAGGCAACCAAGAAGAAGAGAAAGAAGAAAAAGAAAAGGAAGAAAAGAGATAAAAGAGAGATACAGAGAAAGAAAGAAAGAAAGGGAGACGTGAGGGAAAAAGAGAGAAAGTGAGAATTGGTCTGAATGGAGTGGGGATAATTGAAAGAAGCAAGTGAATGAGTGAGTGATATTTGTCTCTTTGGGAGACTTTAGCACATATAATGCCAAAACTGCATTTTTGTAATTTATTAAAAGTTCTAAGAGCGTTTATGTAAATATACTAAATAAGTATAGAAAAATTTCAAAAAATTTAAAAATAGATAAAAATAAATATTGTGAAATAGATTTTAAATGAAACAAATTTTAATTGACACACTAATAATTAATTTAATTACCATAATACTCGTTAGAAAAATAACAAGTGTTATAATTTCTTACATTTTTATGGCATTAAAACCTAATGGAAACAATTGTACTACATTAATAGGTATTGATTTTGATTAAATATTTTTTAATTATTAACCTCTACTGACAAAAATTCTTGGCTCTATGACTGTTTTCGGATTATGATTTAGCATCGTACCAGTGGTTGTCCTAAATGTTGCAAATAAATCCTCCAAATTTCAACTCAAGGACAGTTTAGTAAATTACTGTCACGCCCCGGAGTACGGGAGGTGACGTGGTGGTTTAATTAAGTTAATTAAGTAAAGATTTGGTTAAAAATCAGGGTTTTAAAATGAAATTTATAAATAAAATGCGATAATTTTAAAATCGTTTGAATAGAAAGGTTAAAGAAATAAATGAATTACCATAATAATTAAACAAATAGAAGTAATATTAAAATAATTAAATATGGGGTAGAACGCGTATGAGTCCCACTAGCCCACATATTGTGCACACACATATAGTACTGACAATATTATGATACAACCACAGTCCAGAGTAAAAGAAAAGTTATAGTCTTACATGCCTTGAATGATAAATTAG